>PQXL01000180.1:0-70118 GCA_004916875.1 Botrytis galanthina
ATATATTTATTTCAAATTGAAAAAAAAGAATTTGATTATTGAAAGTATTAAGAAGTAGTCAATTCCGGCCTATTTTTTCTCCTATGTATAGACTGGATACCTCTTTACCTAACTAACACTATACTTAAAGATAATCTACCAAATAACCAATCTACTAATCAATCAATTTGACAATCAGTTACTTTCGAAAACCTCTTAAATATATCGTCTACTTTATTTATGTCAAGGTAGGTACCCACTGGTATATTGAACGAAGGGAAGCTATGAATAACATCTTTCATTCCCAACATATACATACATACATGCACATAGCATCCAGGACCTAGCGAATAACCCTCAAACTCAACTGATTTGATTCTTCAAGAACATTTTTTTTAAAAATAAATAAATATATACAACGAAAATACATTTCCCATTTCCCATTTCCTCCATAAACACGAACACGGATGCAGACACAGATGAACAGGGTTATATCTCCAATCCATGCCCTGATCATGCATATTCATCACCTCATGAAATCTTCGCTCTATCTCTCCAAAACCAAGAGTAACGCCCTCACATAGCAATACCCACTCTAGTTAGTTTCGCACTCGTCAGAGTCAACCCACACAACACTTTGGGTTGCGCTGGCTTTGGTTGTGTGAGCCAAGGCGGTGGAAGTGGCTTTCTTGGTGGTGGATGGGGTTGCGGTTGCAGATGGGACAATGACGGCTGCGCTGGTGGATACTTCCGCGATGGAAGAGGCAGAGGAAGAGACTGGTGCAACAACAGCAGCAGAAGTAGAAACTTCGGCCACAGATGAAGAAGCAGGAGTAACAGCCGCGGCAGAGCTAGCGCTCGTAGTTGAATCATCCCCAACTGCAACAACGGCATCGGAAGCAACAGACTTGGATGCCGAGCCCGAACCCAAGTTTCCGCTTGCGGTAACGAGGTTTCCGGGAGTGACGGCTACGTTGTTAATGGTGACGGTCTTGCCGCTCAAGCCGGTAACACGGACGTTGACTTTGGAGCCGTAGCCAGCGGAGTGTTCGAAGTAGTTGTAGGTGGTGCGGGTGGTTGATTGCCAGGTGGATCCGCCGTCGGTGGAAACGTCAAGTTTAGCAACTCCCTCGGCGGCGTTGACGACTTGCATGCTGAACCAGTAGGCGGAGACACCTTCTTTGAGGTGGACTTGGAGGGGGGTGGTGATGGGACAGTCGACATAGTTCCAGGTAACGTCGATGATTCCTTTGGAGAGGGGAGCGAGGGAGGTGAAGGCGGTGGGGTAGAGATCCAAGTGGTTGGTTCCGCAGCCAGGACACTCATCGGTGATCTGAGGGTTGTTAGTTTTTGGTTTGGTATTATGGAAATGATAGATGGGAACTCAGGGGCATAGGATACATACCATGGCAGTGATAGAATTACCTGAAGGACCGGTAACCGAAACACAACGACCACACTCCGCAGCAGTAGCCCAGTTGAAATCGGAGACCGCAGTACCGAAGATGTTGGATGGAAGGGTATAGGTCGAGAATGAACATGCTCCTCCTTGAGTATTACCACCATAAGTAGTAGCTAGACCCGAGAGAGCACGTTTTCCCATCACGGCTCCTTGAGCAAGGGAGAGGAAGGTAGAGGCAGTAGCCAAGTTCTTGATTGAGAAAACCATATTGATCGAGTTTGTTTTTGGGGAAGGGGCGAAATCGATTGATTGAAAATGTACAGTGAATTGAGACGGTAAAGGCTATCTGTGAATGATAGATATCTTTTCAAAAGAATGAATGTATATGGACAAGAATGAGAGTATTGAAGACCAAAGCTTCTATAACGAATACCGAATCCAAATGATCTCGAATCAAAGTGCGATGAAGAGTAAGGAGAAAGGAAAAGAAAGAACCCAGACAAAGGAAATCTGATACTTTTTATAAGAATGAAAATTGATGCATATTTTAAAAATTAATTAATATAATTGAAATGATGCTCTCAGGGGTGGGAACGATGATTTTGCGGGGCAGGATTGTTTCTGGGATGATTTTGTGATAAGCGCTGACATACTCTGATACCTACCAAGGTATAGGTACTCCGTAGTTAAGTATATTCCTTCTTCTTGCAATTTTAGAAATGCGAGATTATTGAGGAGTCAGTGAGTGGTGTTGGTTGGGATTTTTGGTGTTTTGTTTAGATGTTTAGATGTTTTGATGTTTAGATGAATTGATGTTTAGATGAATTGATTTGGGACTTTCTTTGGGGAGATTGGGGTAATAGAAGTCAATCTCGATATATTAATTACCTAGTAATTAATCGTTGAATGTGATTTCAACTCGATATCGATTGATTCTACATTCATACCATACATACATCCATACAGACATACATACATCCATACATACCTGAGACTGACTGACTAATAAGTCGATTCCCTTTGAGAAACAATACATCCATCCATACCCAGGCGAGCCAGGTACGATTCCCATTTCTTTTCAGCCACAACCGCCGGGTAACTACCTCTGCCCAGGTGTCCCTACGAGCTCAGCCGTTGCCCCTTAATCTACCCAACCTTGGAAATCCTTTCTCACATTAGTCATTTAAGCATACCTACTAGCATATCTACTAGCATACCTACTAGCATACCTACTACCATACCTACTTGCATACCTACTACCATACCTACTACCATACCTACCTAGGTAGTATATCGTATATCATACCAACCCAGGTAGCTGCATGACCAAACGAGTCTGGATCTCTGCATCGTTCCCCCAAAGCTTTTTCCAACCACGTCCCCTACCCCAAGAAGTAATCGCGCAGCTGAAGAAAACGAAAATATACTTTCTGGTCATGGTTTCTTATCTCAACGCGGAGTTCTGCCATCACTTTTGACTTTCGATAGCTGGATACTCACGATACTTACTCCACGATTAAATCTCGGTGCGTATTTTACCCGTACGTATACTGTACCTCCATCTGCTCCATCTCCATCTCCATCTCCATGTGGTCTGTCGACCGTATCCATTGTTTAGACTTTGCACGCACGCGATGACCACTCGGATATGTTGTCACCCTCACGATGCTCCCTCGACCTTCCTATCTCGTGATGTGATTGTGAATACGGTGGTGAATACGATTGTGATGAGAAAGTACAAGCAGTCGGTATTCACAACTCTAAATATCCAGTGAAAATAAACTTTCTCACCGAAAAATCCCATCCATCCAGCACAACAGCGCACACCCAAACAAAGAACTCATGGTGGAAAAAAGGTGGAATGAATATTAAAGTTCATCTGATTCTTGGCAGGGAAGATGCACGTATGGGGGTGTGACCGTGTGAAGAGTTTAAAGTGACAGACAGAAAGACCAGACAGACCAGACAGACCAGACAGAGCAGACAGACCAGACAGACCAGACAGAGCAGACAGACCAGACAGAGCAGACAGACCAGACAGAGCAGACAGAGCAGACAGAGCAGACAGAGCAGACAGACCAGACAGACCAGACAGCACAGCACAGCCATATCAACAAATATCCGTGCCATCCTGGATGCTTCTAGATCTCTTGTTTCAACTAAGGGATGTGGCACGTGTAATTATTATTATTGATGTTATTGTCTTGTGGAAAATTAAAAGAGTTGTGAGGTACCGGTACTAGGCAAGTAGGTTAGACTTCGGAGCTTTATTAATGAGGACGTCAACTGCTCTGTTGCTATATCCAGATAACTGAATTATGATTGAAAACTGCCTTTTACTACATGCGAGCGTATCTGGTGGATATTTCGGACATCGAATTTCGGAGATCGGATATCTCGGATGTCCGGAGATGAAGTTGCTGGTTACGGTTACATAGGTACAGCGTAGTGATTAGCCGAATAAGTTCTTCATTCTCATCGTTGACTGTCCCTCGATTGCAATTCTGCATCGGCTTGAACTTCATCTAAAACAAAATCAATCTTCAAAATTACTACCAGCATAATTTCATCATGACGTACGGTATCAATACAAACTAAATATATACAATTAAATGAATCAACAATGTCCCTTCAATACCTTTTCAACAATCAATAACATCTCAAAAATGTTGGGCAACGAGAAAAGAGGTTTCCGCACAACACAGGGACTTGGTCATGAATACTCCAGAGAACACAGATTCAATCAAATACTTGGAGAAATACCAATTGTTGACTGTGTGCCGAACTCAAGCTCCCTATATATACATTCAAGAGGTCGAGGTTCCTTGAGGTTCTCTAGAGCTTTCATGACTCTGTCCTGGCTCTACTCCCGAAAATTAGCCAATGCCTCAACAAACAATCAAGCAAAAGACGCCTTACAGGTTCTGAGTGTATATTACACCTTAATCTTCACCTTTTTGCACGGTAAACGTCTCCAGTCCTTAAAATTTCATCCTCTGCATTTTTCCCTCTTCCTTCCTTCTCCAGCTTTCGAACCAATGGTAGAACCTTTTCACCAAAGTTCTGAATATCATCCTCATAATGCAAAAATGCAATCAGAACAATATCAATTCCCAAGCTCTTCAACAACAAAATTCTATCCGCCACTTGTTCAGCTGTTCCAATCAATTTTGTTTTGAACCCATCGTTGTATTGCACCAAATCCTCAAATTTGCTATCTGCCCACATGCCCTTCTTATTCCCTGTTGACGAACCAGCTTGTTTTGTTGCATCCGAGAAGGCATTCACAGCTTCTCTGTCAGCTTTGCCTTGAATTTCGGAAAGTAGCTGTATGGCCTCTTCTTCCGTTTCTTTGACGATAGCGAAACCATTGACAGCAAAATGTATTTTCTCTTCACGGCCGAGCTTCCGCGCCCGCTCTTTAACATCGGCAATTTGCTCTTGGAATCCCTCAAGGGTATTGCCATTCATGAAATAATAATCGGATACCGATGCTCCATTTTCCCGAGCATCAATTGAATTTCCGCCTTGGAAAATCAGAGGATGTGGTCGACCTGGTAGATTGAGCGGTTTTGGTGATAATGGATAATCATGGAATTGGTAGAAATCTCCCTTGTATGAGAATTTCGGGGAAGTCCAAATCCCTTTCAAACATTCGATGAATTCTCTACTACGTCTGTATCGTTCAGCATGCTCCAGCCACCATTGTCCAATGCTCGTGAACTCTTGCTTAAACCAACCAGAAACAATATTTACAGAGATCCTTCCATTTGTATAATGATCGATGCTAGCAATTTGCTTAGCGGCGACGGCTGGATTCCAAGGTCCAGGTAACAAGGCCGCGATGACATTCAGTTTCTTAGTATTGTGGAGAAGTGCTTGTGAGAAGGAGACGGATTCATGTTGATTATCCTACAAACAATCAATATCAGTTTGTGTGCCAATGATGTGTTCAAGAAACTCACAGCTCCGTATCCTGCCATAAATCGGATTTGCGTGAGAGCATATTCGAATCCAACTTCTTCGGCAGTCTGCGCATATCTCACATTCGATTCGTAGTCCCAACTATCAAATGTTAGTGACCGAAAACTTCCAGCTGAATGTAAAGAATACCTTGTTCTCTGAGGAATCTTCGATATGACTAAACCGCCGGAAACGTTAGGGACCCAATAGGCGAACTTAACACGGTCTGGTGCATCGTTAAGTCCTGCTTCTGCAGCGAAATGTGTATTGTGTCCGTTCGTAGTGATACTATTGGCATATTCAATGAATCTGTTCTGACTGTCGCCATTAACATATCCATTGGTAAGTCCATTAGTATGGCCATTGGGTGGACCATCATGGCGAATGACAATTGGACTATTGCTGCTGATTGTAATGGTAGTAGACATGCTTAGATTTAGAGGTAGTAGAATATGTGAATTACACTTGATCCGAGGAGAAAGACGAAAAATGAAGAATAATAGTACTGCAATGAAAATGGAAAGAAACACTAGATAGCTACGCTCTCAAGTAGCTACACTGATACTCACTAACGTCAATATGAGCACTTACTCGCATCATATTAGAACTACACAAAAACTTCCGTCGGTAATTTAACCAAACTTTTGGTTGCGTAGGACGTGAATTCTGGTGGGAGAAAATTATGTATTGATATCCTGGGCGACGGATGGTGCAATATGCACCCCTCCTTGTGCAAGAGCTTTGCTGCAACCCGAGACTAGAGATTGATCGACAAGACCATCATAATAACAACTATGATAATCTAGCATCGGTGATCCGGAGCAAACATGAGTGAATCCAGAGATCAAGTAGTAATACCAATATCAAACTGTATATTATAGAACATTGATATTTTTTGTCACGACGAAAATGAAAGAAGAGACTCACTCAGGAGAGGAAGTTATGGTAAATACGCTAATCTCTGAACAGATTAGCATGGTAACCCTTATCTAATCTAATCTAATCTTGAATCTATTTTTCAAAAGTACCACTACACGTCCCGCGTCCAACAATTTTTTTGATTCGTCGGCGCGTCATATCCATATTCATTTAAATGTCTTATCAATTGTATATACATTTAACTTCTTAGCTTCTTAGCTCCTCAGTCCTAATGGTACAACTATTCTTGGACCATTAACTGAACCATCCCTCAGCCTATCAAGTGCTGCATTTATGCCTTGTAACCCACCACGAGCGATCTCAATTTCGGGAGTCGCTATTCTGTTTTGCTCGAATAGTTTTTCCAACCAAATCATCAATCCTTCACCGATATTTGGTGCTTCATGAAAAGTCTTGATGGGAACGGAATGATATAGCACTCCTGGTGTTGGTTCCTTTGGCAACCCGGTCAAGCCAACAAGATGCGCTCTTTTCCTTTCTAGTCCATCCTCTGAACGCATGGTTTGTGCGAGAAGGGCTGTACTTTCTTTCCCTCTCGTATCAAGTCCAAAGCGGAGTTTTCCCTTTGTGATACCTTTGACGATGGATATCGCCCTTTCAGTGTCAAAACGATCCACCAAGAGATCTGCACCATGTTTCAACATACGTTCACCACTTCGGGCAACGTCTATTACTGCAATAACTCTAAGTCCTGCCAGTTTTGCAAGTTGGACTGCGCAACACCCAGTAGCAGATGAACCTTACAACGGTTAGCATTTATCGAAAGTTTTACAGAGGTTGCCTCACCTCCCCAAATCGCTATCCAGTCCCCAGGTTCAGGCCTCTCATCTTCTCGGATACTATCAAAGCATTCTGCTCTCACATCTTGTGGAATAGAATCTCTAGATATGGAGCGGATTGCCTGGAAAAGATCTGGCCCTTGAATTTTACCCTCACCATTGGCAAAGTTTACTCCTAAACATAGACCTAACCCAAGGGCTGCGGCAACAAAGGCAACGCCAAGTGGTGCGGCATCGATTGGACTTACGGTACTTGGAAGCCTGCAAGCATTGAAGTCCGAAACGATTGCATATTGTTGATACGCAGCTTTCCGAGAATCTCGATAATCAGTGGAAATTCCCATAACCTAGAGTTGTTAGCAGTTACTTTACTCAGTATTCATAGATTCTCACAGTATCTCCAGGTTTGAATCTCGAATTTGCTTGGGGTGATTTTACCACCCTTCCAGCAAAGTCTCGGCCACTTATACAGGGGAGAGAAGGCAATCCAAAGCCAAAGTCGCTATTATGAATGGTTAATTAAATGATATCATTTGCTATCAATACACGAAATAATACTTACGGAGCTTTCCAGTCGATTGGATTCAAACCAATAACTTCCACTGCAACAAGCATTTCTCTATCATTCTCTAAGGAAGGTATTGGCTGCTCTACTGCATGGGTATATCTTTGCTTTGCGCCATGCAAGAGTAAGACTTCTTGATGCGACACATTGTTTAGGTTCGAATTATGAATTGAATCAGATTCCTGGCGGGGAACTTCTGTCTCGTGGTGCAAATAGATACCCTCGGGCTCGCTCTCTGGTTCCGGCCAATTGTGAAAGACCTTCTGATACCCATAAGATTCCGGAGTCTTTGGGGGTGTTATTGCCTGATTAACAGATGCCGGTACACACGTTTGTGTTGAAGTCATTTTCTTTTTCGAAGAATAGATGTTCGTTGAATTGTTTCCTGCTCAATCCAATTGCTCAAAAGTCGACAAAGTTGAGTATATCGACGATTTCAGTCTCACTTGAATCATCTTCTAATTTCGTTCTAGTTCCTTGTGGATTCGGAATAATGGATATACTGTCACGCAATCTTTAAGTTCGTTTTTTGCCAATCGCTATCAAAACCGAGGCTTGAGATTCGTTCACTCCAAAAATCATAGCCAATCTTCGTTATTGCTATGTACATGATCTCCCTTATCATAATGTGTATGAATATGCGGAGGTTATGGCGTGACGCACTAAATACCTCTAATTGTGGGTCTCCCCGTGATGTTCAAACACGGCAGATTGGACCTTGAGCTTGGAAAAGCATCTTATCTTATCAAACTCGAATTCCTGCGATTACTTTGAGTAATTTGTTGAAGGGTGTTTACTCATTTATCGCTTTGGCTAGAATATATCTTCACTACAGACGAAACAATCATTTCCAAAAACCGTGCGACACGAAAATTTAACCGGCAGGAGGACCATACCGGTATAACAGAACAGCCTACCTACCTACTGGTACTTTCGTAACTAATAAGAGAACACAACTCGTCACCTCCCTATATATACCTCGTACTCTTTTTCCTCAAAGTAAAACAAAGTTTGCTCGTGCAATTTGATCATCACTTAGACCTCGAAAACTGTCGAACGAATAATCCGCAAATCCAGAAGTGCTGCAAGCTCTTTACCGATTCCCTTAGCTGGACAGCACACCCTTTGATGTTATCATTGATGTTGAGTGCCCTTGGATATCAAGATTTTGATGTTTACTCTGATCATACGTACTGCGCAGATGGTGTTCTCCATGAAAGCTGCTATACTGGGTGTAACATCAGCGAGTTCAGTGGACTACCATATTGAAGAACACTTCACCTGCCTCTACCACAATAGAAATAAAGACAACAACTGTTAGGTATACCTGGTTTGAATGGCTGTCTTTTTTCTTATTCGCATTTTTGTGTTCATTTCCAAGTCATTGCTTTTCCTGCGACAATTGCAGGCTCATCCATCGTCCCTTCATCTCCTATTTGTTCCATTCTTTAGTATGAGCTTTGCAGCCAGATTTGTACACAGAAACATCTTTTTTGTTGATACCGATTGCATACGTCGCACATACTTTATGCGTGTAATTGGCCAATCGATGGTGCATTCAGTTATTGGTGGTATCTTCTTTCTGTAAATTCCAACTTGTTCTCGGGTGGAAATTTACACAGCATTGTTGTAATTTCTTTCACCCCTATCCTTGAAGCAACAAGTTATTCTTTGGCACATTATAGGTAGGCAGTTTTGTCCCTTGGTGAAGGCCAATCAACGTGATAAGGTAAAGAGATAATTTCTGTGACATCTTTCCTCGAAGTTCGAAGCAATGGTCTATTCTTTTAAGCATAACTTATTCTTAAATGATAGCTCTACAATGACAGACAACCTCCCTTTTTACTATTTTGTTCTAGCATTTACACCGTTGCGGAGAAATCAATCACTACCGAGGCACATTGCAAAGTTGACAAATTGAATAGAACATTGCCGTTCAAGTGAGTAATTGGCGATGATGTATTAGTACCAGTTGTTGTTCTGGAAGTGTTCCCAAGTTCTGGATTGTCGGCATACTTCTACCTAGGCATGAGAAACATCATTGGAGAATCGGACAATAGGGAAATTGAGCCTTTCAATGCCAGACACACTAGTGGTAGATAAAGTGGAGAATGCTCGGCACTTTGGCTCAAGCTTCATTGTTGCTTCTATTTTCATGGATTGGGAGCCCCTACCTAAGCTCAGTGTGGACGGAATTCTGTGCATACCAAATTCCAACGGCTTTTCAAAATTTGATTATTCTTTATTTAATCAATATTTTTCTTCAAAATTATTATTAAAATACCTAGATAATCATACTTAATATACAATTCATTTTTTATTAACTTCTAGAATGATATTCTATCACTATATAACTCTGTAAAGGGATCTTTGATTTTGGGTCGTTGAATGTGCACAGAATTCCGTCCACATCGAGCTAAGGTTGCAGGACGACGGCTCTAGTTGACCAAATAGTATTTCCTTCGGCAATATGTTCACATGAAGTAACATATTGGCCATCAAAATAGTAGTCGAGAGTGGGAAACCTTATTATCCACGAGGGTTTGCTCCGCGACCTTGCTGAGAATATCACAAAAAAATAAATTGAATACTCGCTAAACGATTCTCCGTCGGTACATGAAACAGAAACATGGGGTCTTGTGGGTCCGAAATGGCCAAGAACAATGTATCCAGGGCTCCAAGTGGTACAAAGGTGTTTATGTCCGACAACCTCTTGAAGTGTAAATAAGGTATTGCAATTAGATGTTGCCAATATATAAGTATCGTCAGCTTCACTACTTTCCCAAATCTTCATTCCAAAATCGCCACAGTCTTTCATTTCGTGCCCTTAACCACCAGCAAAACACTCATTTGAATAGTCACTCATTAATTCTTCACCAAACATGTATACCTCGACCATCCTCGCTACCGCTCTTGCAGCTGCTGTCCAAGCTGCACCAGCTTTACTTCGCCGCGATAGCTGAGGAGGTGCACTTTCTCTTGGTCCTACCACCTCTCACATTCTCCATTCCACCACTACTCTCATTCCGGGAACCGCACCTTCCACTCAAAATGGTGAGCTTTTCCTCTGGCCGGGTATGTCCAACGGTACTGGCGATCTCATTCAAACTACTCTCGAATCCTGGCCTTCCAACGACTGGTGTGGTGCCGCTACGGGCCAATGGTGTGTCCGCGCTTCCCTATTCGGCTGGTTCGGACAACTCGATGGTGCAGGAGCTGCAGTTTCTGGAACCGATCAGGTTTTGATTGATTATGGATACAACGCTACCTCTGGTAACTGGACCCAAACTGTCACAAATGGACAAACCGGCGCAGAACTCAGTTACTTCTCCTATCCTTCGGGCCTTATGACGCGATGGGGAACCGGCACAGAGTGCAATGACGATTGCACGGGTACGGCGGCCAAGCAACAATATGTCAACACGACTATCACGCTTGCATCTGCGGATCCAAACTTCGGAGCTACTTTGGGAGTTAGTCAGGGAACTACATACACTGGTCTTACAAGCGAGCAGGGAGGTTTGATCTGGAAGATTGCTGAGATCAATGTTCCTTCTATGTCTTAAGGTGTGAAGCGCCATATCTTTGTGGAAATGGGGATATGGAGAAGAAAAGGGAGGGATTAGTAGGAGTTTGATTCTTGTATTTATTTGATGCTAGCCAAGCCATCGGGAATGATTGTACATACCTTTTGATTAAAACGGATCTGTGGGACATATCTACCTTATCTGTGAACTTGAGCAATGTCTTCAGCAACCATATCTACACCTTTTGTAGACCCTGAGAAATTCACCTGCCACTTTCGCTCACCTCTAGATAGAATTCTCACCGGCACTTCATCCCTCGGCATCGGCATAGATGATGTCATTGTAATATTTTTCCGAGCCTCCGCCCACATGCCATCTATAGCTACAAACTTCAAAACAAAGCGAAGCAACCACGGAGCCGTACAAGCCACAATCTCAGTACTAACAGGGTAATAATCTGAACAGAGCCCCGTCGTAGAGAGAACAAAACGCCACTAGATATCTGCGTTTTTCGCAAGCCTTTCGTAGACATCTTCGGTGGTCAAAAGTATTCGCAGTCGAGTCCCACACTGGTATTTTGTTGTGGTGAACTGGGAAAATCGTCATCGCGGTGATACGCTTTTTCAAGAGATATAGACTGTCGAATAGTACATCTTTCATGACCACTCGAGCAGATGTGCCAATGTGCACATCGCGTCAAATTTTCTGCCGTGTCGAGAGGAGGATAAGATACCTATGCAGTTTTAACTTTAGCTAGGCTAGATCAACAGCGCAAGATTCACTGTCATCACCATGTATCAGCTACCTCGGTATTCAAGCTCTTTCGAACAATTCTCGAGGACTGTAGGGACAGAAAATGCATGATAGATCTTCCAGAACGCGGCACCGATGATAGTATGTATGGAGGTGATGTCATGATATCTCAAATTCGATCAACGCAGTTTGTAAATCGATGAGTCAACTCAGTATACCCTCGCATCTAACAATGAAGGGCGACATTAGTTGTCGATTTGAAGGTGTAGGTAATAATGACAAAAAAGAAGCTGAGACGATACTAATAATGGTGACATAACCAATGATGAATATTTCAAGGGCAAATATGCATTGAAATGAGACCTATGAAGATGATGTCGGTTCAGGGAAGAGGAATAGGATGGTATACACAATCAGAAGAGGCTTGCGAGCTTGACTACCTTTAGGAATTGCTGAAGGGTGGATTAAATGGATCTCAAAGTACAACCCTTGTTTAGAAGTATCATAAATTCAAACTTGTGAAGATTGTTTCTGGTAGTTAGATGCAATCAAAATGGCTGGACCAGTGGCTTCGCAATCCCCGTAAATATCGTGGAACGGACTGCGCTGCAATGACATTACGTAGCTAAAAGTTGAGATATTCACACACGTTCCATCCGACTACGGATGTGAATCCGAGTGTTCCCCTCCAAAACGCGGAAACGATCAAAGGATGAGACATATGTGTTGGGAACTCAGGTTTGGTGACTACTATATCTATATAGTGAAGATGAGACGTCTTTAGGACTCGTTGTATATTATTATGCATACTGTTAGCGGGCTAATCTACCTATTCAACGGAGTGTATGCATTTCCGTAGTCTATCTCTTCTGACCGAAATCGTTGATGAAAATTTCGAGTTTTCCGATGAAGGTCGATCATAATGGGGGGCTTTTAAACCATATCGAGTTGTCTACTCAGGCACGCCATTTCTTCTCTCGGCCGAATTCCTTTCAAAACCTTCCACATCATCTCTAGCTGAATTAAAGCATAACAACGCCCACTCCACTGCCCGCATCATGAATTCTATTCAGCTTATCCACGCCACCTGCGATATTGTTCGCCTTGTAGTTGTACAAATAATAATGTAACTGACCATCGCCGGCTCCGAATTTCTGCTGTTCTAAGAACAAAGTGTTGTCCATAAGCGTCAACGCGTTAAAGACATCAAATTTGTATTTCTTGGCAATAATAAGTGCGTCATGAACGAGCTCATTAAGACGTTTACCGAGATCAGCTCTAGATGCTGCTGGATCAAGAGCAAGGGCTGAAGCATAATAGAATAGATAAGCGGCGCGAACGTTAGTGTGCTTAGGATTACCAATGACGGATGATTCGAGACAATAGAAAGAAAAGAAATCAGTTAGTTTCTTCGTCGTGGGGTCCTAGAGGATTTGTTAGTTTGTAGTGTAATGAGAACCAAATGCTAGAAAATTACCTCAACGACATAACACCAGATGACTTGTTCAGCAGGGGTCTCAATCTTGTTGAAAAGCCAATGTTCTATCTCCTCCCTAGTGAAAACTGGAGCCATATCAAATTTCGCCAGGTAATTTTTGCAAAGTTCCAAGACACCATCAATGTCTTTGGCTTCCATAGGTCTCAATCCTTTAGTGGATGTGTTGGATGGTAGAGCAAATTTACGAACTTGTCGATCTGGCGTACTTCCCGGAGGCAGTGGACTGAATTTGACCTCGTGCAACTTCTTCCAATCCAACGATCGATGATAATATCTGCATGTACTGACTGGTTTAGGTAACACCACACCAGCAGTGTATATTGCCTGCCATGTTCCTTCTAGGTTACATCTACGTGTGATCTCTTTGATGAGAACGGGTGCCAATCTCTTCGCTCGAAGCTTCTTGTGGATACAAAGGAAGTTGACCTCAGAGGCTTTGAGGGTCTTGTTTCGTACTCGAAGTGCGACTGGAATAGCTGATATAAAGGCCACCAACTTTCCAGATACGGTAGCTCGAACACCAACGTGCCATTCCTTACTCCAGCCTGGTGACATAAGTGCCCTAAATTGTTAGTAAAAGTCGTTCCAAAAATTATATCCATATCTTACCATCTGAGGAATGACTTTGAGTAGTTGAATCGAAACATAGCTTCATCATCTTCAACATAGTGGCCGTATAATAAATCAAAAACTTCTTGCAAAGCCTCGTCACTTGTCATATCCATTGTAACCCAATGAAATCCAGCTACCAATGGACCTGGTTCTTTAGAAACTTGTTCCACATCAATAATCTTGAATGGACCCTCTTCAATAATTTCAGAGTTTTCCCCAAACTTAGGAACAGGTTGCGTTTGCCAAAACTTGTATGCGCCCATTTCCTTAACGTTCTTTCCACTCGAGGCCAATCCAGTCATGATATCTTCCAAGCTAAGCTTTCGCACAGCTTCTGTAGCTTGCTTCGAAGAAAGCTCGCCATCTACAGCACCAAGTTGTTGTGCGAGTGCAGGATTTAATGCGAGGATATCTTGAATTTGAGATTTGCTAAGACCCGCGACAGCTTTTGAGAGGTCTTCTCTGGTAGGTTTTTCGCTTGGTCCATCTGAGGAAGATCCCACTCCTAACGCGGCCTTTACCTTCTTTCGCTTTGACTTCTTCTTTTTACCAGTAGCTGGTGTGCCAGTTGCGCCGGTGGTTGTTTCGTCATTGTCTTCTTCATTTTCGGATTCGACTTGTGCTTGGGTTGAGGAAGTTTCTTCTGGGGTATTTTCAGATGCAATTTCTTTGCCCTTAGGCTCGAGGGGTGCAGAATCTGCCATTTTTTGGTTAATGTATAGAAAAAAATAGGGATGTAATACTGGATAGGAATGTAAGGTGTTCTTAAATTTGGAAGTGGGAAGCTAGTTGGGCGGGGCGGGGTTATGACGCTAAAAAATGATTTAAGACAAAAAGCCCGACGAGTCCAAAATGGGCAATTCAAATGGCCCACTAAGTACTAAAGGGGAAGCGGTCAAGAGATCTTATATTATACCATATCTAGGTATCTACTCAGTTCACCTAAGCTCTGGGCACGCCTACCTAGTACTGTAGGTATCCATTCCTCTACACTACCTAGATAGGCACTATATATCCCATCCATTACTGTATTACAGACCCAATACGTAAAAGAAATAATCTGTTGGGCAAACCTGGAAGTGAGTATCAAAAGCAATTTATTATAGTATTATGTCTTAAAATGAAAATCATTTATTTGTCCTCTTGACTCCTTCTATTTTATATCTAGGTACTTATATATATACAGCAAATTTATACATACAAATGGCACTCAAATGACATTCAAACGGTACATTTTTCGTACCTTTATCACTAATTCCTTTCTCATCATGGTATTACCCCTCCGTTGTCAAGACCAAATGCTTTAAACTATAACATCGGGAAGTCAGTAATGGCCTGCTGTCAATGTGTAAAATGGCTATGGACCAAATGAGGAGAGTGAATGAAGCTTCCAAACAGAGTCGGACTCGCAAAAGGGGTTTTAAAGGATATGATATATCGAATGTATTCAGAAAGTGAAGAGGGGTATCATAAACTTTAGAAAGTTGTGGAGCGCAAAAGGAAAAGGACTGATTAAGCTTACAACTGCTAGGGATAGAGGCGCGTAGGTGAGGACCGTACTATGAGCTAGAATCCAGTTAGCAAGAGCATAAAATTACTTCCCCGGTGGTCTATGATTACTTACCTCCATGCGCGACTATTTCTTGCCGAATGATCTTATCACTTCCAGTCTTCCAAGTCGAAATGAAAGCACCATCACCCATATCAACGGTATTCCGCGCTTTCATCTTCTCCAACAAGTCCATGTCTATCCCACTTTCCATAGTGCCATTTGCAGCAGCAGCAAACAACCCTTGCGAATGATACCATGGAATCTCATAATCATCTAAAGCATGAATAATGAATAATCGCACCCGCTTACTAATTTTCACAAAATTCGTAAGGCGTGAGGTGGAGGGCCATTTGTCGTTCACATAGCTGATGAAGAGTTTCTGCAGCGCAGGGTATGGACGCAACGGTGACAGCACTGGTATCCAGCCGGCGATGGAGTAACTGGTCAGTAAGTTTGAAACATCTGTAAATCCGGCGACAAGTACAACGCCTGCAAATTCGATTTTTCGCATGGCAAAATGATCTATAACGCCACAAGCAACTGCTGTACCTAGACTCTGACCTAGAATCACAATTCGAGATGATGGAATTTTGGCAATGTTCATAGCCCAATCGACTGCCGAGACACCATCTAAGATGAGTCCTTCCTCGGTAGGGAAACCAGTTGAGCGGCCAAATCCACGATAATCAATGGCTAAAATGTGAATATCTGAGGTGCTTCCGTCAGGCATCGCCCGATATGAAGCTGTTCGTTCTCCCTGAGCCACATTTCCAAATGTCTGGCTTGCAATCAGCTGTTAGGCTCACATATCAGAAAGAAACCATTCATACCCCGTGAACTTTCATCGTTAGCGCATAGAAGATAGATGATTTGAACAAGACTTACAATTGATAATAAGCCGAGCGTTTGGGTCATCTCTCAATAGTTCGAATCCCTTCCTATGACTTATGTCGTTCACGAACCCCGAAGGTTGCTTCAATATTTCCGATTCATGCTTAGCATAAAGGCCTAGGGGCATTATATGCCAAGCGTAGATGGTCTCCCCATCCACAGTACTGAAATTGAATGGCGATACCTGATTCTCTATGCTAAAATTCAGCAATGGAGGATATGTATGTGGCCAATACTACTGACTAGCGAAGCCAAACTTTTCTGGCTTATCTATGTCTGTTGCCCAGGCCTGTGGCAGATGTAACTTGTGCACGTACATAACACTTGAAGTGTGAGCAAAAGGACATATACATTATTGAATTGGGATGTGTGACTTACTGTCGTTGCAGCCATGGATTTGTCAAGGCAAGCAATGCTAAAGCATAAAACGAAATTCCAAGAAAAAGAGTAAGGTATGCTTTCTTGAAGATAGGCGCCAGGGGAGCCATGCTGTGAACGACCAAGGCTTGAGACAGGAAAAGCTAGAGGAAAAGGGTCAAGAAGGTCAGACTAGTTTCATGAAGGGGAGCTATCAAATAATCTGCTGTAAACATCTTGGGAGAGAACACTGAGTATATATCAACTTGTTGGCCACGAGAGATAGAGATGTTGCCCCTCAACCGCGCGCGGATAAATCATTGATAGAAGAAGATTACGAATAGATAGATTTCCATTGAGCAAAGTATAAAATCTGATGAAAAACAAGGAATTGATCGTTGACTATCGGTATCTATGAATCACGTAGCTTTGGACGTAGCCTTGGTACTACAGATACCCAGGTAGATGTATGTTTGTGGGTGTGTCCGGAGTAGATAGAAAAAGAACTTACAAGATCTTCCTGTGAAGCTTCAATGATCCCTCTTCTCTCTGAATTTCTCTTCACTCTTCATTAACTTTTAACTAAGTATGATCTTTAAGTAATAGGAATTCCCAAAGTCGTCGTAGTCTAACTGAAGTTGTACTGGCTACAAAGTGTAGGTTGTAGGATCACTCGGTTGTTTGACTGGAAGAAGAGAAATCCCAAAGTTTGATGTTCCAGGGCGCTGCTTATGATATGAACGAACCACATCACATACCAAATTCATCATTCATTCACTCTCGCCGCGCTTCAACTTTATTTCACTTCACTTCACTTCACTTCACTTCACTTCACACTTCACTACTTTACTTACCACAACTTCGACTCAACTCTTATTATTTAATTACTTCTTCCACCACAAAAATCTGTTAGACGCGTATTCAAATAATTTGATTATTATAACAAAAAGCTGAACGCTCACAGATTTCTTCAAAATAAGCAAAAAAATCATGGAAAGAAAGAGAAAATTACCTGCGAGGTCTTCTCGTGGAGGAGAGCCTGCGAACAAAAAACGAACTGCTACTCCTCCAGATCGATCAATTTCAGCAACTCCACAACCACCCATTGAAGAAACTCTTCCAAAGAACATTGTTGCCGGTATGCCTTTGCCTACCGTCGATGAGCCTCAATCCGACAATCTTTCTTCTAAAGATTTTCAAACAATTTCCGAGAGGTAAGTTTTCTACTTGATGCCCAGTTTATTGAAGCTGGTACCAACATTTTTACAGCGGAGTTCTTGCGGAATCACTACAAAGATCACGACAGAAATGGGTCAGCGAAGGTATATTTGAGAAGTATTGGACGAAACCGACAAAGAAGAAGGGTGTTCCTGCAGAACCTCTGAACAATCCAGGAAAGGATACGATGACGAAGCTTGGAACATGCCAAATCACCATCGAGCCTCATGTATTCGATGCTACTATGTATGCTATCAAGGAACCAAAGTCGGCCTTTCAATCTACTCAACAACAACAAATGTATCGCCCAATCATTCAATATGGCCCTCCAAATGGAGTTATGCCACCACTTGCTCCCACACAAGCACCAAGTCCGGTGCAACAAAAACCAATCCAGACAACACAACCAACAGTACAACCTATGGCTCCAAATCATCCTGCGCCGACCGCCCCAATGGTTCTGAATCCTCTTCCTCCTGCGCAAGCACCACCGATGAGTAGCGCTCCAATCAATGGACAAACCCCTGCACAGGGTCCAAACAACCCGAATACCAATTTATCTCAACCGATAAGCACAGTCCAACCAGTCCAGCCAGCCCAGCCAGCCCAGCCCAACAAGAGTACAGATCCTGTTATTCAGATGTTGGCAGAGAGAGCTGCGACCGATCAGCAGTTAAAGGGCTTAATGAGAATCGTGGCAAATGGTGAAGCAACATCTTCTGAACTGAGACAGTTTCAAAATCACATTGATGAGTTGAATGCGATATCAAAGGCACGCCAAAAGTCTGCTGCTCAATCCGCCGCCCAACCACCCATGAACGCCAACTCGCAACCACCACCACCACTGTCTACAACTCAGCTAGGTGGGCCACCAAATGCACCAGTCGCTAAACCTATTCCACCACCGACACCCGCTCCTATAAGCGCACCACCTCAGCAACCTCAGGCTCTTCGATCGAAAGGTCCGGTAGCTCCACCTAAGCCAGATATTTCTGGTGTTGTGTTCGAGTTCAATGGAGGTAATGGTGATCGCTACCTTTTCCCGAAATACAGCATCCTTGACTATCTTCCCGGTGGTCAAGCCATAGCCTCATTCCTCATTGTCCGTAAAGGTAGTAGCAGCGATTCCACCTCATATGACCCGGAGCTCGATTATTACCAGCCAGTTACCATTCGTCTCTATACTCACCAAGGCAAACAACTCGACTCGTTACAAAAGGTCGTTGCTTCCCCGGACGAAGTCCGTAGATATATGGAGGATATCATGGATAATACGACAAGAGCTGAATATGTTCTATTGGCTATGCGTCTGCCTAAGGACACTGAACCCGAAAAGGAAGGTACACCTACAAATTCTTCAGATCAGCTAGAATCTGACGCCAACAACTCTAATTTACCACTGTGGCAAACTACAAATGGACCACCACCTCCACCAGTAGCAAAGCTACCAAGAAAAATTGTCACGGAAGAGGAAAAATATCAATCTTTCATTAAATCAGTCAGTTCTACTTGAATACGTCCTTAGCATAGGCAAGAGATTTTCATTTGTTTGTATTACTATAATGGGAGGGCGCAATAATATGGAATGAAACGGAAATATGGATGGATTAGGATATTGGAAAACGGTGGGGAAAGATGGAGATACTCAAAAGACATTTTTACAAAATGATGGGAGGCAAACAGGGGGCTGGATGGGATGGCGTATCAAGGCATAGGAAAGCCTATTTACTTATATCTTGGGTCTAAGATTTCTTTTCGATCACGGTCTAACTTATATTGATCTAATGCACTGAGGTATGATAGTTGAAGGTTGAGGAAGTCATTATGAATAGCGGGTATAAATGTATGCTAGGTTGAAAGATGATGGGCAGGCAACCAGATTAGGCGACCAGAACAGGGAGGTAATACAACTATGCGGGCTGTGAAGCCCTTCTGTTACCATGGGAGTTCGATGTATGATTGTCTTCACTCTCCTTCGCTTGCCCCGATGTGTTAAAAAATCACATGTTTGAGATGTATCATTATATCCTCGCTTCCCTCGTTTATTTCTCTCCTTTGCTTTCTTCACGTCAATCAAACCCTGATCATCCACATCCACTCGCGCCCCAATACCTCCCATCTTGCAAGCGCAAAAGCTAAACCGGACAAAAAAAGTACAAATCCGAAAAAGGAAATGAACAGGGAAGGAGCTACTCGGGAGAGTGTAATGGAAGAGAGAGGAACACTGAGGAAACATCTATGTTGGGAGTGTGTTAATATTTGCCTTTGATCTCGTGAACTTGGATGTGAAGTTACGAAAGGGAGGGGAAGGAGAAAACATACGCAATAGCGACTCCAACCTGGCTGGCGCCCCACCACCTCGCATACACACGCGAAGGACACAGCGCGGCTATGCAAAGGGGGGCTGCGCTCATGACGGCGCCGGAACCGAGACCGGAGAGAGATGCGTAGAGGTAGAAGAGGATGAGTGATGTGGAGGAGGCGCTAGTGGGGAGAAGAGAAGTAGGTAGGAAGAAAGCGAAATTCGCGAGGAGCGAAATGAAGATTAGACAGAGAAAGACGGTATTGTAGGGGCCGAGATGGTCGGAGAGCGGGCCGGAAAGGAGACGTCCGAGGATGGAGCCGCTGCATCTTGGGGTTAGTTGTGGGTATTTTTCATTCTTGCGGGAATGTAATGTGGAGATGATTAGGGGGAGTGAAGAAGAGACTCACGCGTTTACAATCGCGACAACGTTGAAAGAGACAGAGGTTGAAAATCCCTGTTGCAATGCGTATGTGGGGAGGAGACCTATGGCGCCCACGAGTACGAATTCGAAGACTTGAGCAAGGTATTGTTAGTCGTGTCAATTTTTTTCCAGTAGATTATTATTAGTGTAGGAGAGAGACATTGGGGCAGATGTAAATGAAGGTGATGCACTTACGCGCGATGCCAGCCATACACCAGAGAAACCTTCTATCACGTAATAAACTCCAATCTCCATCAACCTTTTTCTCATGCCAGAACTTCCACCACGGGGCTTCATTTCTAGTATTGGTCGAAGCCGTACTGACATCACAATCATTATTCTGGCCCCGGTTTCCATATTCATTCGGAGTTCCCCTTTCTCGCAACCCCCCGCAAGGCAAGAAAGCCAAAAACCCCACTGCAACAAGCACTCCCACAGTCCCAGCCACGATTCTCATAGCATCGCCCCACTCTAAGCTTTCCAGCACAGCTTGGAATACAAACGTAAAGATGATTCCACCAGTCGGATTCCCCACTAACGCAATGCCTGTCGCTAGTCCTCTGTAGCCTGTGCCTTCAAAAGTGTTTAACATCGCGTTCGCTACTGTACATAGGAGCGCCATGCCTATGGCACTTAGAACCCCATATACCAAGAGAAAATGGAAGAGAGAAGAGCATATTGAGAGGAGAAGCAGGGAGAGAATGTATATGAGAGAGCCTGGGATTAGAAGAGGAAGAGGGCCGTAAGTATCGTATATAGGGCCGAGGGGGAAAAACAGGAGTAATGTGAAAAGAATATTGAGAGCGGGAATGAGGGAGAGAATCGGGAGTGATGTATTGGGGAGGAGGTGTACAGATAGGTGTGAAAGGAGGATGCCGGTGCTGTTGTAGAAACCCCATGTTGAAAGGGTGAGGGTGAAAGAGGAGATGATTGTTAAGATAGGGTTGAAGGAGGGAGAGTGAGCTCTACATGAGAGTGCTGGCGATAAAACAGTGATGCCCTTTTCTGGGTCATTCGTACTTGATGATGAAGGTTCTGGAGATTCGATGGGTGGATCGATAGCTTCGACAGCGATAATTGGAAAAGATCTGGAGGGTTTCGATACTGCCATTGTCCCAGTTATCCACATTGAATATCCCTCTGAGCTTTCTATAAAATGTCACAGAATTGAAACGACTCTCAAAGGTAATTCTGTGAACAAAGTTCCAAGCGCTAGGATTGTAACATTTCAATCGACAAAACAGAAATAACAGTCACAAGCTGAATACACAATATACAAGTATAGACAATCACAACAAGCCGCGACAACCGCCATCTGTATTCATAACATGCAGTACAACATCGCATACATGTACACTTCATCTGCTGCGCTTACTTTACTTACTTTTTGCATACCTCCTCTCTTGTATGTACATAAGGAAGTTAAAGGAGCCAAGGAGCAGCATGAAATAGGACAACATCTCCGGGGCGAAAGTGATTTATGCAAGCACGACATGTGTGCATAGTACGTACATGTAAGAAATGCGGTCCAGGAACCAACGCATGCGCCTAGCCTTGCTGGTATGGCATCTGGGCGCCTACCAGGAACGAAAGAAATATGGAGAAGGCGGCCGTTTGCATGTACCGCATTGAACGGAGCAACGCGCCGTAAAACTACGGGTTATTTATTGATGAGGATAATTCGGAAAGAAACTCGATTGTACGGTGTGAAGTGGTTAACCATTCTTAATACCGAGTTTGCGCTGCCCGAGTGTAGAATTTTTGACAATTCAAAGCCACGGCAATTTGGTTCGGAAACTTGGCAGGGCCGAGTTAGAGGTTGCTATTGATGGTTGGATGAAGCCTGCATCAAGATAGTATGCAATAAAGTTTGAATAAAGTCAATACTCGTGCTTCTAGACCGCTCTTTGCCACCTCTTTCCTTTTGGCAGTTAACAGAAAGTAGGGCGTTGTCCGCACCTTGTGAGGATCAAACGATTGGTTATAAAGTACAGCTTTCTGATACTCGAACTTTGTTTGTATGTTAAACGTGACATTTTTGAAATTTGTGGTGGACATCACCTCAATGTAAAATACCACCCAATGGTCCAAGTGAGTGTGCATCATCCTAACAAAGTCGCGCCATGGAAACTCTCAAATATCAAACGAAATCCTTCAACCACGTACTTGGACACAAATTTAAGCAATACCCCACGCTTACTCTCCAAAGAAATTCTGAGGATCGAGAGCCTTTACATCCACACCTTCGAGCTCATCTCTCATCACCATTCCAGCAAGAATCTTTCCAGTTCCTTGGGAATTTTGCACTCCCCATTCATCGTGTCCAGTCGCTATCCATAGTCCTGTTACACCTGGGACACCCCCCACGATTGGGCCTACCGCTTCTCCCTCTGCATGTTTTTGAATTTGGGGCCTGAAGCATGCTTGGCCTAGCACGAATTCACCATTTCCAATTTCTGGGGAAATTTTCGATGCAGCGTTTTGTATGCCAGTAATCATATTTGGGTCCACTAGGACTTTGTCTGTACTTTCTGGTAGTGATGGATAATCGCTGGGGCCACAAATATAAACAATCTCTTCGGGGTCAAATGGTGGGCCGGGACGAGGGTAAATTTCTATGTTGTCTATGATGGTTTCCTTGTCATTCCATTGCATGGAGTCATTCTCCTTATACTCTGGGGATTCCTTCGAGATCGGCGGGTCAAAAACTGGGAATAAAACGTAAGGACTTAATGATTTTGAAGGTTTCACCAAGATACTATGGCTCCTAACGCCATATACTGGAATACGAGGAAGCAATTTAGATGACCAGGGACCAGCTGCAATGATTGTATCAGTTGCATGAATCTCCCTCTTAGTTCCATGTTCACTATACTCGACGGAATGGACTGCTTCTCTGTTCGAAGAATAATTAATCGATGTAGCGGGTGCTATAATGACCCTCACACCTTTAGCCTGTGCGAGGTTCAAAAGATATTTGGTGAGTGATTTTGGATGAACTTGAGCAGTATCGTCTGGTTTGCCAATCTCGGAGAATTCTTTGATGCCAGACCTATTAATCCATTTCAATGTTTCAAAGCGACCGATACTTTCATTCGCTGAAGTGTTGTTTCGTGTATCAAAGGCCACATCAGCGCAGTGAACACGGCGATAACCCCAACATAAAGTCCCCTTATACTTTTCAGCGAGTTCGGTGTGCAGTTTGAAGCTAAGAGGAGCGAGACAAGAGGGTGTTGCCCATGATGCTAATAAGCCTGGTTGGATTTAGAACATAGTTCAGCATATGATCCAAGTTCCTGGGGACCATTGCACTTTCGTGCATGGAGTTCAAATCCTGTATCACTAACCTCCAGCTTTCCCAGAAGATCCCCCGGCTATTTCTGTAGCTTCTAGAATCGTGATGATATGAATCGATGGATCATACAGCCGGTGTTGAGTTAGCCAGTAAGCTGTAGAAACACCAATGATACCACCACCTAATTCACATTAGGAAGAGACCTGAGAAAGACCAGCTGAAAGTACCTATGATAACAATATCTTTAGCATCTTGTCCAATGTCACCCATCTTGACAATCTGAAAGAATGGTCGTGAAAGGATTCCACGTTCTTGCCAAGACAACGAAGAAGTTTTCAAGGAATGTGTCTTTTGGAAGTCAGAAGTTGATGGGGGGGGGATCTTGTATAACACAATATATCTTATGTATTAGCTAACAAGTTTGAATGAATGGTACCAAGATCCTCGAGCTGATCAATCTCCATACAACCAGTACTCATGGTATCATTCCAAGCCAAACGAAGCAGGTGACTTGAAGGCATTCCCTGTACTTGCAGAATAAGGTTCAACGTATGATTCGACAATGAATCAAATTTGGAACTCTCCGCTGCTGTCTGCATCAAATTTCCATGGCTTGGGTGGTACAATTGAGTAATACCTTCCTTTTTAAACAGAAGCTGCGTCTTACAATTGAAGGGTTCTGTCAAGTAAACTCCCAAGGCGGTCAAATCAATGGCAGAATTGTCGTGACTTTGGGTTGGTGTAGGGTACCCTACGAGCCTACCTCACTACCTCATCTCAGTCTACCTCACTACTCATGCGCGATGAACGAAGTAAATTGCACACTAGTTAAGCAAAACCTTATATTCAATGTTTTAATCCAATTTTGATAATCAAATGCGTTCAATGTTCCAATTCGAATCCAACAATTGAATCCTTTTCATGTTCCAAGTTAGATTAGAGATTCGAATACGTTTGATGTTCCAAGTCAGTTGAGATATTCAAATACATATCTGACAAAACCATTCTGGTGTGGTTTACGTTGTCCATATGGAGCCTACCCTCACTGTTTTGCTCTTTACACCTCCTCAATATGGCTTTAGTTATGTCAATATCGAGACAGAAGCATATTGAAGTTAAAGTTACTGTAGCACCACATGCAGACTGACAAGAGACTGCTATTGACAGTACCCTGGGCTACCCCTAAAGAAAGGGCAATTTCCATACATTTCCAGTCCAACAATTCGAAAGTTCGAGATTGTGAGGAGTTCGCGAGGAAAGAAAGGCAGTCGATGATGTCAAAGTTGGTGCTGTGACAATCTTAGTGATATTGATTCGTTCGGCGCAATCGTATTGCGCATGAATATCTCGTCCTTTGAGATGCTACCCAAAAACGACAGTATCTGAACGGCCAGGTCTCATGTTTTCGCAGGAAACATTTAGTCTCAAACGCAAAAGGCGGCGCCACATTCTCAACTTTCTAAGACACTCTAATCTTGCCAAGAAAACGTTGAGATTTTGGTGTGTTCACATATGGTCGATCTAAATCGCATTATATATTTCATTTCGTTTTCAGCACTTAGGTCACCTGCATCTCCTACCATTGTCGACGCAAACACTTTTGAATAGATTTCTTTATTTCCTGTTAAATATTTCCTCGCAATAATTCCCGGTGGTATTTCGAGCACTTTCTTCTAAAGCACATACACCTTCAAACACAATGGCAGAGAAAATTATACAACTAGAGCCGACGATGGAACAACAGCCACTTGCCATTCCGCAAGACCAACAGCCCCAGGAGCAAGAACCGCCACAAACGAGCTATTCTAGCCCTGACGTCGTTGAGCAGTCAGAATGGTCAAATAGTATCTGGAATTGCTTCTCTCCAAGCTCACTTTGTACTTAACCCCCAATCCCGCACTTTTGACTGTTCCAACCAAACTAATGCTCTCGAACCCTAAGGTCTCAAAGCGTTCTTCTGTCCATGTTTTGTCTATGGCAAGACTCAACATCGGCTCAACAAAGATCCCAATCTCAGGGGATATTCACGATTTAATAATGACGTATGTCGCTATATGACAAATGGTTAGTTTCATACAAGCTGACTTCTGATAGTGTTTTATATGGGCGGGTGCTCAATGGTGCGGTCTAGGAGCCATATTCACCGTTCTTCAACGACGCCAAATTCGAGCGGAATATGGGATTGGAAAGGCAGGAGAGGGAGAGGTTAAGGACATAGCTTTGAGTTGGTGTTGTCATTGTTGTGTTCTGATGCAACAGGAGAAGGAGGTTATCATGAGGAACCAGGGCAGTGATGTTTTTTCACAGGGTTATCAGAAGACGGAGCCAATGGCGATGGCACAAACCGATTGATGATAGAGGGGCTCTAAAAGGACGGCAAAATTGGGATACCAAACCACTCAAATGAAATCATGCATTGAAAACACTTATAATCTAACACCTTATAATAATTTCAATTTCAATTTCAATCCAAAAAATGAATGATATGATACACATACATATGGATAGGTCTAACACTTGAAGTGTATTTGTTAACCTTTGACTCAAAACGATTGTCTAATTTGACATCGACTGTTGAAAAAGTACCTATTTTCGATGTCCCAGAATTTTCGTCCTGATGAAGAGGGGCAGTGGAAGTCTGGGTGGTAAAAAGGGTGGTATGTTTGAATTGTGATGCTTGAAATGGAAACACGTATTGAGGAGCACGATGATACTCATCCGATTCTGTTACTGGTTCTCTCAATATCGAGTGTAAAATTAATAATCCGCAATCACTAGGACGCTTCTCTTCTTGGTATCAATTCCCATCCCAGATTACAATCCTAAACTCCATAACATCAATCCACACCCCTCCGCTCCTTAGTTACACCCCCCTCTTCCTCTTAACCTTCCCAGCCTCCACCTCTGTACCTTCTACCCCATCCCCTATCCTCTCAACCCTCTTACTCAAAATAACATAATCACTCTCCAATACCTTCCCCCCCTTTAACCTTTTCGGCTCCGGACTATACTCATCCTTCTCATAGCCAAGCTTTCTGTAAAACTTCAACGCCGCTTCATTAGCCGTGTAACATGTTAACATTGTTTTTTCGACACCGGGAATGGCGCGCGCAATATTGGTAAGGAGGGACATTAAATGGGTGCCTAGGCCTGTGCTGTGAGGGCGTTAGTATTCAATTGAATAGGGACATGAGAGAGAGGATGCAAGTATTAGAAAGAGTGAGACGAACCCGCGTAATTCATCCATTAGATGTATCTCATAAAGATAAACCACTTTGATGCCATCCTCAAACGTAGGCATAAAACTCATAAATCCCTTGATCTCTCCATCGCCTTCTCCTCCCTCTCCACATCCTTCCATAACTATCTCCTCTTTCACCTTCTCCGAGTCTCCAGGATTTTCCTTTCCCTCCCCGTCCTCATCCTCATCATCCTCCCAATCTCCCTCTCCCTCGCAAATACCAGCACCCACCTCCCTCACAACCAGGTACCTCAAATCCCACAACTCCATTTCCCTCCTCTTTCTTCTCCCATTCCACCCCCCTCTACTCTCCCTATAATGCTTGCCCGAAGTCTTCTCAACCAACTCCAAACAAGCCGTTAACTCTTCCCGACGTAGCATACTAGGTTTATACAAACCTAGTTTATAACATTTCACCGCTTCATCTTCAGAATTAGGTGACGTATTATAGAGAGCATATGAAGATCTACCAGCTGTTAAAAATGCAAAATTTAAGAGGCAAAATAACAAAGAAAGGAGAAGATATACCGAGGAGGCATGTAATCACGTTCAAAGTCCTCGAGAGATTTCGCGCACGCGATTGCAATGGAATCCGAAGTCGGCATTTTTGCTCTTTTTTGATATCCGCAAACTGAAAAGTTTGATGTTATGTCTATGATCAAGATTCAATACTCCATTGCAACATAATCTCTCCAAGTGATAAATCAGTTTCAGATTTCGAATTAATAACTATCCAGCAAACGCGTCTAGATGTTCTAGACAATCTGCCCCGCGACGCGAAATCCCGCCCCGCCCCACCATCCACCCATCCATCTTCATCTGATGATCATCCTTTCCTTCCACATATTTATATCCCAAACCCTCCGCTCCCTCCAATTCCTCACCAAATACCCAAAACCTAGTATATCAACACAAAATGCGCACTCCCCCATTACGAACCTATATTCGTCTCAGCAACATCACTCCCACAATTCGTTCCCATTCATCCGCCAAACCCCGGCGGCCATCGAGTAAACTCGGTCCTACCGTGTCGCTGGATCATGTATGTCCTATTCTATACATACATATATCAAAAGGAGTAGAGTTTTAATCGGAAGATAGTTTCTCCAGAGATCCAAGGCTATTTCACTGTATAGACGGATTCTCCGGGATTGTCGACGGATTCCTGATGCGGGGTCTAGGGAAGAGACGAGGAGGTTTGTGAGGGATGATTTTGAGAGGAATAAGGGAGTGACGGATCTGGTGGGTTTAGTTTCTTCTTGTTTGGTCGGGGGAGGCGTTAAGTCAGTCTCGAGATTGGGAAAATTGGAAGAGTACAGTTTGATGTGAAGTGGCAATGAAAGCTAACGAATGCATGGGGATGTAGAGCCAAATCAAGTATCTAATTGGTACAGGCAAAACGCAGTGGGAAGGAATGGAAAGGTATATTACTGGGATATAATTTAATATCTGGATTGTGGGAAAGTGATTTATGGTGGGAAAAAGGTTGTATATCTACATGCATTGATTTGGAGTAGCTATGGAGTACGGGGTATTGGAAAATAATCATTGAGGTTTGTAGATGGCGTGGACAAACTTCTATTGTGGGCGAAAAAAAGTATATAAATCCTCACAAGGCCCTGTATATTTATTTGTCTGGCTTGTGGTTTTTATCTGTTTATATTCTTTTCTGATCGTGTATGTGCGGAGGTGATTCTTTGCTCTGCCAACATATCTACTATTTCCCTCAACGCCATGCCCAGTGTCTAGTGTGGACTCTTTATACAGAGTGCTACACATATCGTACATCTCACTCCTCGTTGCTCTTTCGTCAGAAGCTCAAAATCCTCATGGCTGTGCGCAACCCGCAATGTATTCGATTGAAGTTTCTCGTTCTCTGCTCTCCAACCTGGTATTTCGCATCCCGTATAGATTCAATCATCTATTTTCCTTGTCTCTGCTTGTGCTTAGGATTCAATGAACAAATGATGTAAACATGTCCTTTCCCTGATTTTCCACCCTTTCTTCTGACGCTCTGTAGTGTTACCGTGTTAGCATTCACACATCTAGTCCCTCACAGTCGCAAATCCTAAAACATATCCCCTAAGCCGTTTCTCCGCCATCTTATTGAATTCGACCGCTCCCAATCCCCGCACAAATCTAAAGTCTCTTCCCTCCAGAAATAAACACAAAACATACCTTACACCCCTCACACAACTTCTTTACCGAACTTCTGACCTTCATGCCCCTAACTTGTTCTGCCCCCTTTCCACTCGCGCCCAAACTCGCACTCTCCTTCGCCCTCTCCATCAAAGCCAATGTTGGTCTCTTCGCCATCTGCATCGAAGCAAAACATCTTGCGCCGGCCAAGTGTGTACTTTGAACTCGTGCAAATGCCGGGAAAACCATGCGCGCTGTGCGAAGAAACATTGTCGAGGGTATCATCTTATTGATTCTGAACTATATTGGATATATCGAGAGGTATCCGCTGACCAAATTGCTCGTTATTGCGTTCTTGGAGTCGAGTGGACTGATATCGCAATGGAGGGACTGAGGATTTTGGAATGACGCTAGTGCACGGTTGTTTTCCATGGATATTACTCCCGGTGAGCTTACTCTCTTTTAAAGGTAAGAATCTAGCAACTTGAAACATATTAAAGACAAACTTCTTGAACTTGAACATCTGAAAATATGAGATTAGTACTGAGCAAAGATCAATATTTGAACATAACGTTTCGAGTTTTCGGGGAGCAAAATTATAAAGTTGTCTATCTATTCGACTAATGTACACCAGACGAGACGACAACTACAAAAACTTCCCAAACCACTCCACCAAAACCCCATAAGCCCTCTCATATTCCCCTCTCTTCACCTCATCCTCCAAATCCGCCCTCGCACTCAAAAAGCCATGTACCTGATCCTTAAACGTCTCAACGTATTTTTCCACCTTCAACTCTTTCCCGTAAGCATCCATATCTTTCCTTTCCTCCTCCGACGCCAACACCACGTGAGGAATCGCAATCTTCCCCGCGTCTTCTACATCCATCATACCGGGATGCAGCTGAGCTGATACTTTCCATGGACTGTTTGCACCAGATGTTAAGGCGATGACTTTTCCGCCCCAGCAGTACTATATCATCAATCAAGTCAGTTCTTGATTGTATCGAAAAAATACTGAGCTGAGATGACAACGAAAGAAAAATCATACCCCGACGGCACCCCAACTTTTCTCTCCGTATTTCTCCTCAATATCCCTCAGAATACTCGGAATCCTCTCGATTGCAATATTTGGTTTCCTCGGAGCAAACCAATCCATGAGTGATTTCATTTGTTCATCAGTCACAGGCGGGTACCTAAAAATCCCATTAACATTCCCATTAACATTCCCATTAACATTCCCATTCCCACAATGGCAAACACCGATGTTCACTCACCACTCCAGCTTCGCCGGTTGTCCCTCAAAGAAATCTGGCATGAAGACTTGATATTCCTCCCCCGATCCTAGAGCCAGGATATCTGCTCCTTGAATGGTTTGTGGATAGTATCCAAAGATATCGTAGATGACCAGTACGGCTCTCTTCGCAGATGACGGCCCAGAAATATCTTTGGGGTTTATCAATAGCTGTAGTGGATTCCTATCGAATCGGAGCGACACTCACAAGTTTTAAGGCCGCCAATGGTTTCGTAGATACCTTTAGGAGTATATCCTTTTGAAACGACCGGCGGGATGTTGCAGCATGCGGCGCTGTGGCCGTTGATCGATTGCATGGTTATTTGATGAATGGGAATGGGAGAAGCTAGATTTTATTTGTTGAAAAGTGCCGTCTATGGCTTTACATTTATAAGATACTCGCGCTTGGAATCACGGGATAGCTCGTAAGTACAACATTGTTGAGGTGGAGTTCATGCTGACATTAAGATATCGGCGTGAGTAAGACTGAAGTGTGAGGGACAAAGGTGGGGTGGAACCACGAAACCATTCCCTTTTGCCAGACGAATTATGATTACAGTTCACGTTGCTATTGAGGAAATGCAGTGGCGAAAACACAAAGAAAACAGAAGATCGAGACGGAAGACAGCAAAAATGATACTCAACAGAGCGATCGGAGGATGGTCAGAATAAGTATCTAATTAATGATAGATATTACAAAAATCTATATCTCTCTTGATAACGAGCTACATAGCCTCAGATGTAGAGATATCGAATATGATTCATCTTCCCCTCTTCCGACGCTACTCCAACAATATACTATATACAAAGTCCAGCTTTCTCGCCATCAAAATCTCAATAAGGGTATCACCAATCTCAACTGTAATAACAATACTTTGTGAAACAAGCCGTACATTCGCTTGGAAGGGCTTGTCCAGTCTTCTCCATAAACGCACAACCTAAACAAGTAGGCCATTCGGTATCATTGCCCTGAGTTGCAACTTCCACACCATTTGCAATGACTCCTGCGGAAGTGGCTGCTGGATAGATCAATTGGGCAGTCGAGACATTACTAGCGAATGTGTATGGCGCATTTGGGAGGTAAACGATTGTTATTTTGCTTGTATCACCGCAGCCAAAGAATGTGGCTCGCTTATTGTAGCCCTTGGCGACAAAAGTCTCAACGGAAGGAATGACAGGCATGCGCGTGAGGCCGGCTGACAGCGATTGTACGTATGTGGTAAGAATTTCGGATCCGTTGGGCCAGTTGTTTGCATCGTCTGCACTGTTATCATTCACGATAATAGCAGATATGTTTCTGTCTGGCTGCAGGAACGGGAAGATGGGGTTGTTTTGCAAGGCTTCTCCACCATCGACCAAACTTAATGTGTCTTGGGCTGGAACATTGTTTGCAGTGTTAACCACGCCCGTGGATGAGTCGTATCCGTAGAAGGGATTTTTATAGATGGCATATAAATCTTCGGTGGTTACCTCGTGCACGCCGTCAAGAAATGCAGAGATACCTTCAAATGCACTCGAAGAACCATTGACGGGTGCTGGAACGCTGAGACACGCCTCGTTGAACAGACTACTTGAGGTTCCTAGGATATAGCCCAAGTTATCGTAATTCGTGGTGCATGTCCCAGTTGGCACACCATTTTTCAGAGTAGTGCCAAGATATTCAGTTGGCGTGAAAGCAGACACGTCGGCATCCCAGGAACCGAATTCATATGGAGAGAACTCATACATTGTAGCATTGGGCCCGGGCTCGCATTGGCCTAGCCATGTCTTCACTCCCCTACTAGTGATTATTGGAAATGGGACTGCATGTGAAGTAAAATTGGAAAGGGTGGCGACCGATGAGAAAGTGGTTGATTCACCATCATTTGCGAGCAATTGATAGCTCAAAAGTCTCCCCCATGGATCAGTGAGAGTAGTGTGGAAGCCTGCTGCATCTTTCTCAAGAAGTTCTCCGACGATTTTGGCGTACGCTACGACGAATAGTAATCCATCAGGGTCGAAGAGTGATTCTTGAAATGCCGTTTCCCAGAGATTATCTCGCAACCACGAGACTGTTGGGTAGTTGTTTCCGGCAAGAGATGAAAGGAACCATGATCCACCCGAAAGACCTGCTTGGTATGTGATAGCTTGGTAGAGACCGCTAGTAGAAACATCACTGTCCCGTGCATCAAGACCTTGAACTACACCGGCGCTCTTTTGGGATAGTTAGTATTGGACTGCCTGGGAAAGATGGTCTAGGAGATATTTCGACGAAGCATGGAACGCCGCAATTCTAAAGAATGTCTTTTCATGAAAATTACTGACCGACAGGAGAGATCGGTAGCCCCCACCACTGTGGGTAAGCGCGATCTGAATAATATTAGTCACCGAAGAAATGAGCCTGAGACAGATATACATACCGTTGGCAAATCACCGGTACCAAATCCCGAGTTCGTTTTCTCCAGCCACTATACATAGAATCAGTCAAAGTTTGATTTCGAGCCAAGAGAAAGAAATAGGGACTCGTAATCTCCTCTCGCCTAAAACATAGCAAGTGGAACTAGGTCTAGGCTTAGGTGAGTCAAAAAGACAATGATATTCCGTACCGTTTTCAAAGCGATATCCGCAACAGCTTTTCTTGATACTCTGTAGGATTCCTCATTATCTGAAAGACCATCTGCAGGTCTAATAAGTGATACCCCTGAAGGGCATGTCACAGAGGTGGGCGCGTAAGAAGCGCTAACTACGCTACTCCCCGTCAAAAGTCCAAGTAGTGAGGATATTGACCAAACCATTGTTGCTTTGAGATCCCAAATCGAATGTTGGGTTTAAAAAGGTAGATTGAGATATTGGAACCCAGAAAGGTGAACTCGGAGTGCAACAAAGAACGAAGAGGAGAAAAGAGAAGTCTCCTTGAATCACCGAATCCAAATAGGATATGATGTGAATGGCAATCAGCAATCGATCGACTGCATGAAGATTGGCTGATATACAGATGGGAGGCGTGCTTATTTGTACCTGAACGATCGACCTAGCTTTTGATGATAGATAGACATACTCTATATATGGCCCAGTTTAATAAAGTTGGGGGAAGGGAGGGTTTAGTGCAACATATGGTCTGTTCATGAGTGGGTGTACAGAAATACAAATTTAGGTCTTCCAAACGGTCACTAGAATACCTTTCAGGTCCATAAGTCTCGGTGTAGATAGGATCGGCGGCAGGCTGGTGGATTAGGTAGCAAACGCCCCAATAAATAGAGGTTACCATCACACATTTTTGACGCAGTGACATTTGGACAATATGAATGGTCAATTTGAAATTGACCAGGGGCAATCACGACGTTGTGCGAACGTGGACTTTGTAGCCAGTAAGGAATCACACGTGTGTAAAAGTGCTCTAGCAAAAGCGAAAAGCTCGTGAGTCCGGAGGACTTTTACGCGTAAGGTGACCTGGGTACGAATTCAAAATCCGAATTAGGAAGCTCGACATACTTTCCTATACGTTTTGGGATACACATCCGATGGTTGAAGAAAATCGATGTGGATAGATTCCAAAGTAAGTTGACTGCTTGCTGTCGGCATTGTAACAATCTGGAATTCGAAGCTAATGGACCGCAACCGATCAGACGGACTCTAATCCTACGCGAGTAACGCGACAGTACAGTTCCGTACGGATCGATTACTCCACGGCTAGCTCCATCGCTTGAATGATTCAAAGGTAACGGATGTGGTGCAGTTCGATCATTTTGAGTTTACATGTGAAGTAGGACTAAGTAGCTAGAGTATGACTAGAGAAGCCTTCAAGAGTCAAATAAAATTCTAGAAAGTCCCTCGGAATTTATGTTGTAATCGTGCATATCGTAATCTGTAACACGTGCGTGTAACTACCTACTAGGTGTCCAGGTGTCTGAGTACTACTCCGTATACGAAGTACTTTTGCCGCAAAGATAATCAAAGTTGCGAGCCATATTACTGCGTGATCTCGTGATTACGTACAGGGGAGGCCACAAGATTGAGTCGGGGTACGGGGATGCCGGTATTTGTTCAGCTGGGTCTTGAAAGTCTCCGAAGAAATACCAAAGATCAACATAAATACAGCATTACAGCCAGCCATAGCTTGGCATCTGTGTTCCCTCACAGAAGTGTCTGTGTACTCGGGAAACCAGGTATCGAAAGCAATAAGAAATTCACTTATTACGATACTCGTCGCTTGCTGTGTAATCATCTTCTTCAATATTCCCTTGGTCAATTGGTGGGAACAATGGTAAGCTGAAGAGGACGATTAGTATACTCTGTAGATGGTAGTATCCCCCCCATTCATGAAAGTGGGATTGGCCCCTGGTTTGATGTAGCTTTTCTTCTTTTTGAGGATGTTAAATCCGAAAACTTGGCCAGCTTGCAAAGTCGCAATGCAGAGAAATGTGCCTTCAATCTGGCTCTTGCAGAAATGGGCCTGACATATCAGCATGCGTAGATTATTCGATACTAGTAGCATATTCCAATCAGGCCGAACCTTGCTTACGAACGAGATCACGATTTCAACCAATTTTTGTAAGGTAGTGCACAATTTTTTCATTTTAGATTAATAGAATTGCTGTCACATGTGTTCTATGTTACAAGGGCCATTGGGCCGAATATTTTCCGTGCTGTCTCCAGTGATTTCTAGACATGACAAAAGAAATGAAACCCCTAAGCTGCAGTCGCCTCGTTCCCTTCACTAGCTGGTTTAGCAGCTCCGCCATCAGATTTCTCAATGCTTTGCTCCTTGCTCTCATCAGCTTGCACGTCAGGTTGTGCCAATGGCTTTTCCTGAACATCTGGCTCTGCTTTGCCGACAGTTTGAGGGTCAGAACCTTCAACGTCTGGATGAGGTGGTGCAACTCCAACTGCATCATCCTCAGGTGGGTTGATCTCATTGCCTTGGGCATCAACCATACGGGTTCTGGTTTCATATCTGGTCTTGAAGCTGACTTTGCCTTCGAGAGACTTTACTGCCTCAGGATCAAGGATATTACCGTCTTGATCTCTGTATTCGACTTTCTCCTCACGAGAAACAATGCTATGACTAGCGACAGGGGCGGCTGGCGGTGGAGAAACCAAGCCTTCTGGTTTCCCTTCTGGTGCTCCTGAGACGTTCTCTTGTTCTACAAGGGGTTTCTGCTCGCCAGCCCCAGCTTGTGCTGGGATTTCAGCAGCATTGGTTGGGATCAATGGCGAATCTGTCTTGTGGACGTCGGCGTTCGCATTGATAGATTGAATTCCATAGTCAGAGTACTAGAAACGTTAGCGCATGTTCTGGGGCGACAAACTAGAAATAGACATGACTAAAATAAAATTGAACTTACATTGTTCAAGAAGGTATTGCAGTCCCAGTCCCACTTTTCAAAAAGTTTGACTTGCTTGCAGGCTGATTGTGTCCATGGATTGCCGTATGCCAATGGAGAGTAGAGAGCAAAGACAACCATGCTAAGCGTTAGGAAAATGACCGCGCCAATCCTTCCAATGAATGGGCGTTCGCGCAAACCGATACCAGGAACACGGGCAGTGATAAAGTCGAAAATCTGACACAACGCGATGATAGCGAAATAAAGCGCGGGGAAGTAGTGGTGAAGGAAAAGCTGACGCTGCATCAGGTAGAATGGGAAATAATGGAAAGCCCACCCGAGAACAGATGTTCCGATTTCGTAGTCGAATCGCTTGAAAACTGGGTTATCATAATCTCTGAACCCTCTTTGCCAACGGAGGACGGCAAGTCCTTTAAAGGCTACGAATAAAACAACAGCCAATGTCGAGCTCCACCAAATTACAGGGTTACCAATGAGGTAAATTTGACGATTGTCTTTGCCCCAGAAATTAATACCACGTCTGAGAATAGGCCAAGAATCAGGTCGAGAGTCCCAAGCATGGGATTCAACCAAACCAGCATTTGTATGCCACATGACTTTGTTAAGCTCCCAGAATTTGCCAAAGAAACCCGGATTCCTGTAGTTGACTTTCTCCGCGTCTGCTCCAAGTTGAGGATGCTCATTTTGCTCAACATACCAAACACTGTTGGGAAGAGTTCCTCCCTTAGCGCATGTGACTTCCTGCTGTTCGGACGCCCACTCAGGAAGCTTGACTTTGTGTGAGAACAAAACACAGCCAGTCATGATATGAACAAGTCTAAATTTGGTCTGAATTGTTCGTAAGCGAGTCTTAGCCAATTCCCCGTCGGACATTTTCTTGATGATCTCGACACGGAAGAAGTCGTTAGCGTCGCCTTCGAATCCTTCGTAACCATAAGCGGACACCTCGTTTTGCCAATCTGCCTCGGTAACTGGCGGTCGAACATCATGAGAATGGAGGCGACGATGTGTAGGTTGATGATATAGCTTGAGGACATCACCATCTTGAATGAGCTTTGGTTCAGGTAAAGCATCCCAGGCCAATGATCCGTTAATTGGTTGTCCGTTGATATCAAGTGGTTGAGTCTGGTTCTCCAAGAGCCAGATATTGTTCTCGTCTTTGTGGGGGTACAATGTGATCTGCTGTTGCTTGCTACCAGTTGGATACATGAGGTTGTGAGAGTGTAGATATCCTCCTTGGGTGTTGTGATGCCTGATGCTAACTCGACTTCCAAAAGCAACATCTACGGGAACATCTTGCATGGACTTCGAATTAAGAGTTGCTTGGAACTCAGAGCTCATGAATCCATCACCGTCTCCTGGGTTAACCAGACATAAGAAGTGGATACCAAACATGGCCATATAGAATGTAAGGGGAATGATAATAAGACAAAAGATTCGTGCTACGAGGTGCTTGGCGAAAATGCGCTGTACTTGTCAATATTTGAAAATTTCGTTAGAATGAAGGGCTCTTACCGGTGTGACAGTTTTTGCATCTCCAAGCAAAACCCACAGTTGCAATACAGTAAGACTACCTACCCAAGCAATTGTGAAGAGTCCAACCCATTTGACACTGGCGGTGGCGCCCAAACCAAAACCCGTCATAACCAACCAAAACCACCAGCTCAGTCCAAATGCTTTCGTAGGTCCTTGTTCATGTTGATTTGTGAAAGATGTGAATGCAAGCGCTGTCGTGGCTGTCATGATCATGAGAGGAGAATCGAGGAGAATTAGACGTGCTTGGGTAAGTAATCCATTTTCTGAAGATGTTAGCCTAGCTCTCGAAAGCAAGATGCAGAATTTGACTCACCAAATATAATGAATCCAGCTCCCATAGCAGCTGTCATGGTTCTGCAGCCTGCGGCCTTGAGAGTTAAGAACATGGTAGGAACCAAGAGAATTCCGCAGATAGCTGGTAATAATCGCATAGCAACATATGGTACACCTGGTTCGACATAATCCTTTCCGATATCCTTGAAGTCAAATTCTCCATCAAATCCAGCCAAGTATCCCGCAAGTGTAATCAATAATTTAGCCAAAGGAGGATGCACGTCCATAAAGAATTTACCCTTTATGTATTTCGAGGCGAAACCACCAAAGCTATAATAATAAAAGTAAGTGCTTGTTCTAGGGCCAAAAACCAATTGCACCATGACAACTTACTGGACTTCATCGAATACCACACTGCTTGGTTGATAGATGCGGAAAAGTCTGACGATAGCACCCAATAGTGTCAGGACAATCATGACCTGAAAGTCGGAGCCAGGGAGGAGGAAGACATCTTGATCTTTAACCCCTTCAGAGGTATAATCTGTTGATTTCTTGGTAACAGGTTGCCTTGAAGGGCTCCTCGAGCCCTTTGCGACATCTGCGTGCACGGATTTTCCAGTACGTGCCATAGTGTGCTTCAGATGAAAATCGAGAAGCTCTGTAGATCCAAGGAGCTTCTAAAAGCCCAAATTCCCAAAGAATTAAACCAGCAAGCTCGAATTGATGTGTTGCCGGAAGGAGTGTAAAGAAAAATAAATGGTGAAGGATTAAAAGTACGGCATCGAGGTTGGAGGACAAGTCGCCTGTTAATATTGAGAAGTAAGTCGTAAGGGGGAACTTTTTGGAAAGGGCCAGGTATGGTTTAGAGTGACGCGAGTGTAGCCTTTTCTATTAATAAACTTCACCAATCAATCAATCAATCAAATTTTCAGCCTCTGCCTTTCTAATCTTACAATTTGTCTAATTTCGAACATATCAGTTCCCATAAGATGGATACGCTTTTTTATACAATCAACAACTAGCTTCAGTACATACATAACTATCCAGAAGTACTTTAGGAAATCCTTACACATTGTGCCAGAGCTATTGTAAAACATTTGGTGGAACTTCTTCGTAAGGCTGAACTTTATATATTATACCCAGGTGTATCCCTAGTGATGTGAATGCTTGATGTAACAATCTTCGCAACCATGAATTCTACTGATCGTCGATAGGCATGGGATATAGAATCATGTGTTAGTTGTCTACGAACGAATTGCTTTGGAAAGATTTTGGCATTTCACGGAGGTTCCATCTAAGCGATTACGCGAATCAGAAAATTGTCCCCAAGTCTAACAATGTGAGTTCGATGCAGCAAATAACCTCTTCCGCTTATGTACAACTCTGTCTAGTCTTGCAACCACCCCCACCACAATCTGTGTTTGTTCCTCTGATCTAATATCCGTCCTTACCCCACTTGTTGTATTTCTCGTGTAGCTCCTGGAGGCAGTATGTTAGTATATATAGAGCACATAAAAACCTCGCAGACTCTGGCAATGGCACACGTATATGAACAGGAGTATACAATCCTTGGTGTTCTGTGGGCTGGATACATGGGGGAAAGAAACCTACCTTTGGCAAGTTAACATTGGGAACAATGACGCTGTGCAATGCGCTAGGTGCGTCCTTTGGTGGGTTTCTTGGGTCACCGGCTGGGTGGTATTGGTATTTGAAGTCCTGTCTGGCGGCATCGCCTTTGGAGCTCTCAGTCTGCCATGGCATGGTACCAGGAGCGACGTTTACTTTAGCTTCTGAGGTAGCCGAAGTGGGTTTACCACCTAATAACACAAGTCAATTGAAATGCTCAGGTTCGGTCGAAGAAAATGATCTCACCAAAGTAGTAGCCGGCCAAACCAAAAGCACCGGCCATGACACCGAAGAGAACCTGCGCAAAATGTGGATTAGTCAAATCTTCAAGGTACATCTAAAGCGGAGAACAAATAGGACCACAGTGAAGCCAGATGCGTTTTGTAGTTTCACTCACGTAGAGTTCGGGATCTCTCTTTGCGCCCTTGTTAAGAACATGGCCATCTGCAGATTTTGCTGCAGACTTGGCTGCTTGTGCGCCGACTCTTGCTGCTGCTTGTGCGGACATTTTGGACAATAGTGGGTTTGATGTTGTATCGCGGGTGAGCAATAATCTATCCTAGAAATGGTACGATGCGATTTCCAAGATGTTTTGGCGGAAGATGTTCACGGATTATGTCACCAACATCACGTGATGATGGACGGGAATATGCAGTGTTTGATTGGTGGAGGCGCCCAATGGAACAACTTTTCTACAATTGAAGCTTGTTGGGAGTGAATGTTTCTATTTCCTTGCATTGCAGAAACAGAAACAGAAAAATTGTCCAGACAACGTTCTAATGAACTGGCAACCAGGATAGATTCAAAGTTCCTAGCTCCCTAGGTAGGTACTAGGCAAACATCACCCTTTTCCCAATTGTCCATGAATCTTCATTTCCCAATTGATATCAGCCATTTCCCATCTCTCATCTCAAGCTTCAAAGCAAAAGCAGACTTCACTCGCAATCCCTCCCAACGCTTGGACCCCTCCCTCTCTTTCCCAAAACAGCACAACGGCGGCCGGTAGGAGTATTACAAACCTTCTTCCTCCTCTTCTGCTCCCGTGCGTTGCTTCCCTACCTAGGTCGGTCGCTCTTAACCTGTCTCGAGCCCGTCTACGTACACTTACTCCGTACACCAACTCGAGAGCATTCTACTCCCGCACTCTACACTCCTTGTAAATTGTAACTTTAATTATTTTCTTCTCCACGCCTCACTTTAGTCCTTTACACTGCTGCAGTATGTAATGCTTGAACCCTACTATTAAGATCTAAACTTAAGATCCAATTCTCACTCTCCTTAAAATTACCTCTTTTACCTTTTCATTCCCTACCCAGTCCTTTTATCTCGGAATCCACCTTTTTATAATCCTCAGTACCATCACACACAGGCAGAGTAGATATTTAACAAAATTAATCCTCGAAGCGCTTCTCGCCAACTTTCGAACTGGCACACGGCACACGACCTTCACTTCTATTATTGTGCGACCGACTACCATTATTCGTGTTGACATGAGAGATCGAAGAATTATTTTGGAGGATCGATTTTGACACACGAAATGACTTCCCGGGACAATTCGTCGTCCAAATTCCTTCATTCCACAGATAACGACAATCACACCTTTCCCAACCCACATCTTGCGCCTTCAGAAATAGGAGATGGAGCGAGCGTTTTATCATCGCGAATGACCGATATAGCTTCCGAAGATGGAGATAACACAGATACCTTTTCCGGCCCAGTTTCGCATAGTCAACGATTAAGCCAGCGTCATAGCATACAGACTGGAGATGGAACCTCGAGGCCAGGCACAGGAGTTACGGCTGTTTCTTCCAGAGGAACATTTGGACAAGCTGCCCCAGCTCGAAGAGGCTATATCCCAGGAACAATGGCGCAACGAGGGAGCACGTCAGGACAACCTCCAAGCTCTACAAGCAAAACTCACGTACCATCTTTAAGTGCCCATGCTTTCTTCCGCCCGATGAGCTCTCAAAGACTCCAAGCGCAACGTGGAGGATCTCGACCAGTTACACTTACGCAGCAAGGGTTTGGTGAAGATGGGTCTTTGGATGGAGGTAGTGTGAGGCAGAGCGTACATTCGAATTTTACTATACCTCAGCAAATCATTACAGAAGATGCAGATCTACCTCCGCCACCATCTCGAGGTACCGAAGTGACAGAGCTAGGAACAGTGGACAGAGGTACCGCAAACACAAGTCCTACGCATGGCCATGCAGCTGGAAGCTTCGCAGATAGTGTCCGCCCCTTGCAAAAAGGTCCAGCGAATACAAACGGGCTGAGTTTGAACATTGATAAGGGTTACAAAAACGGTACTTCAACTCCCAAATCCCCGCGGTCATTTCATTCCAACTTTTTGATGCCTACAAGAAATGATGGACCTGCCGGAAGCCCCAGTCCGAGTCGTAGCAACCAAGGCCGCGAAAAGCTCTCGTCTGCTGCTTCTTCGCCAGGATTTACTCCTGTGGACGCGCAAAACAGGAACATGCAAACTGCGAACCTTGGTAAAAACCATCAATATTTCACTGGTAACACGGTATTTTGCTGGGGAGGTAGGCTGCAAAATACTCGGCACAGACCCATCAACATTGCCACGGGATTGTTTGTTGTAGTTCCATCAATCCTATTTTTTGTATTCTCAGCCCCATTTTTATGGTACCATGTTTCTCCTGCGATACCTATTGTGTACGGCTACATTTTCTACATTTGCATGTCCTCTTTCATACATGCTTCTGTATCTGATCCTGGGGTGAGTACTTGCAAGCACGCATTCAACATCTGTAAGATTTATCAGATCAAAGCTAACACTCCTAGATTCTACCTCGAAACTTACACCCAATGCCTCCAGCGGAGGAGGATGAAGATCCTCTTCGACTGGCGCCAACTCAAAATGATTGGACTATGATCAAATCAGCCCAATCTAGTACAAATGCAATGGAAGTTCCTACGAAATACTGCAAGACTTGTAACATTTGGCGACCGCCTAGAGGCCACCATTGTCGAGTTTGTGATAATTGTATTGAGACACAGGATCATCATTGTGTCTGGTTGAATAATTGTGTCGGGCGCCGAAACTACCGTTACTTTTTTGTATTTGTAACTTCGGGTACACTTCTTGGGACATATCTCCTGGCTGCGAGTATAGCCCAGATTATTGTTTACGGGCATCAACAAGATATTTCATTCGGTGCCTCGCTAAGTCATTGGAGAGTCCCCTTTGCAATGTTCATTTATGGCCTCCTCGCTACACCATACCCAGCCGCACTGATGGTATATCATTTCTTCCTTATGGGTCGAGGTGAGACAACAAGAGAATATCTCAATTCACACAAATTCATCAAGAAAGATCGTCATCGTCCATTTACCCAGGGAAGTTTTATCAGTAACTGGATTGCTGTACTTTGTCGACCCCGACCTCCAACCTACTTAAATTTCAAACGGAAATATGAAGAAGGTGATCAAAGATTTGGCGAGCGAAGGGGAAAACGGACGGCGCCTATTAATAAAGAATTTCACGATGGAGGAAATAATATGGAAATGCAAAATGTTCACAATACGGAAGGGGAAGGTTTTCAAGGACCTACATCTTTGAGACGGACGACCTGAGGAGTTTGGCTGGGTGTTTTGGGAGGGAACACATTTTGACTTTTGCACTGACGCTAGATACCTATTTTCCTTGCATTTCTATGTTACCAGGGCGGGATCATACTTGTACTTAATATTGTATTATTTTTGAAGAATATACGAGGTGAGCAGAAGAGAGGATAATACATATGAATCATCGAATCGCGGTCACTGCTGGTGGTGGCCGACGATAGGGATGAGAGGAGAGTATTTGATGAAAGTTGGAGGTTGTAGTACATTTTACTTTCTTATAGGAAGGAGATGAGATAAGAGATGGACAAAAAGAGAAATAGTAGATATCTCGAGACGGCCTTTATTATCATATTATACAAATATACTTAATTTACTCCATGACATGAAGATTTACCTTTTTCGATATCATCTTTTCCTGATAGGATGTCACGAGATATGATTGTTTTCTACTTGGTATTTCACTCTTATATAAAAAAGTACAACAGCACAGTGAGGTGAGACTGTAAGACCTTTGACTCGTGATTCTAAGACGAGAAGTTCTGTTGTCTTGGATAAGTGCCTAGGTACCTAGGTAGGCATAGGTGAGCCTGAGCAGTTTGCGGTCTGATGTTTTTGAAAAAAGAAGCTTGAGCTTCTTCTGGTGAATGGGAGGTTGGGGTAGAACCAAGTTTGGTAATGGAGTGGGTGGTGATGGAATGCATAGTGCTGAAGTGAATGTGTTAAAACGTGTGATTAAATCGTGTGATTAAATTGTGTGCAAGAAATTTAGTTGTTCAGTCTAATGCATCCACCGTATTGGAAGATATTCCGGTTGTCATGCAAGTAAGAGTTGAGGCCCCGGCTTATCGCATATTTAAGTGAGATTAGGGTAGCCACCTAATTTCATATATTCTATTTTAAAAATTTAATTATTATTTTAAAATTTATTATTTTCGATTCAAATTCAAAATGGATATTGAATATAATTACAAAGATGATAATTATAAATTTCATTAAAATTGGTATATTCTTTGATACTTTAGAGTTATTTAAATTAGGATTGATAGAAAATCCTAGGGATAAATTGTTTCAAATTTAGATGTATTATAATTTACTATAAGAAGTATATTTAAATTCAATTTGATTAGGAGAATTCGAAAAGAAAAGGTTTATTAAAAGCTTATAATAATTATTAAAGAAATTCGTTGAATTATAAGAATGATTGTTAAAGATTGAAATGGAAAAAGAATGATTTTTGAATAAGTAAAAAATATGCTTAGTATTGAGGCTTCGGTGTATACAATTCGAAAGGAATTGTGTTAATATAGGTATAGGAGGTATATAGTATATCCTAGACTCTTTATTTTAAGAATGTAAGCAAAAAGGAGGCTAGATTTTGTATATAAGTATCACTAGTAGGAAACTAGTAATATCGCTGTTGTTAGGCTAGGAGGGGGGGATTGGAGGCTAGTTATATAGTCGAACGAAAGCATTTTTGAACTAGGAAAAGCGGGTAGGATATAGGTTATTAGGTGGGTTAATGAAAAGAGATGTATTGATTGTATTAAATCAGTGTATTGATTAGGAAGGGTGTTGGTAATGATATAAAGTATAATTAACTAGAATTATAAATCTCTATTGATCTTTTTGGAAAGATTTGAGGGTGATAAAGGTATTACCTTTAAAATATATATGCAATAAGTCCTTGAGTTTGTTGTATTTCTATTATTTGATAAGTTAGGATTTGAATATATATTTATGGAGAATAGTTTTAAGGTGTATTTCAAGTATATCTATAGAGCTCGATTAGAGTATAGTATATAAAACTTTAATTAACTACTCTCCTTTCTAAATCTTAATCTAATTGAGAAAGTATAGTGATAAATAAAAAAGAAACTAAAAAAGCTATTATTTGTATTTACTTTTATAAAGGAATTGAAATATAAATTGCAAACTTTTTGAAATAGAATAAATCCCTTAGATTTCAGATTATATATTGAGAGATTGATTTGCAAGATTGAAAATGTAATTGAAGTATAAGGATTAGCTATTATTTATTAATATAATATTCAATTTTTATAAAATTATATTGTGTAATTGATTTATTATTAAATTTTAAAGAATGAGATCGAAAAATGGGTGGTGTGCGATAAGCCGGGGCCTCAACTCTTATATAGAAATGAGGCCTTTTAGTCCCCACGAAATTTGGCGAGACAATGAAGGGGCAGGGCAGGCACTCACTCCATGCTTTCTTAGCACTGCGCAGAGGTAAAAATTAGTCGCCAAAAATGGAAACATGATTTGATCATTCAGTAAATTTGATTAACGTGATTTTGATTGATATAACTACAGTAATACCTCACGGCATTACAATAACGAGATAGGAATGTCTATTATAAATACATAAGTCCTCTCATGTGATCCTGCGACTCTTCTTTTGGAAGGAAACTAATAAGACATGGCGAAAAAGGAAACACATCCTGCAGAACTTTGCCGTCGTAAGATAAGAGAGAGAGAGAAAAACACTCGACCCAAAATCAGTTTTTGAGGGCGCTCGCGAGAGCTAACGTTGTAAGAGTCGCTATCCATATCCATATCCGTATCCCACCAATTCTATAACCGTTTATCCGTCCTTCCAAGCTCCTGATGTACCCAAAACAAACAAAGGAAAAGGGGGGTGGTGTAAGGAAATTATTCTATAAAAAAAAACGACTCGCTCGCTCGCTCGCTGCCGAATGACTCCAGAAAAGATGATTAAAGTGAATAAGTCCCAATGTCCCAATCAAAAACGCCCAAAGGAAAATAACGTTGATACATTCATCGTATCCTGACCATAGTGTTGGAGGACGAAAAGGACGGGGTCCAAGAGAAAATGTCAGCCCCAGGGATCCAGCTCGTCTATTTCGAGGAAGGAGTCATTGCTAAATGCGTCCGCGAAATTCTTCATATGCCGTCGTACATGATCTTGGGCATGGTGGAGATTTTAACGGCGATGCATCGTGAGTAATGATGACACTCTTCTTTCTATTCTCCATCGGGGAAAAGCGAGGATGGGAGAAGACTGGTGAGAGTTGCATGGAGAGAGGGCAGCCTAAGTCTCCTGGTCCGGGCTGAACGTTGGATGATGTGATGTTGTTGTGCTGAGCCACTCCAGGGAGTTTATTGTGCTGTGGATTTTTGGTACTCGGTACGTGCTGAGTTCGTCTGCGGTGCAGATAGACAATCCATCTGGAGGGGCTGAGGGAGAACCTGACGGGAGGGATATCGATGGTGAAAATGAAAGAATTGAAGACTTCGGTCGCGAGAGCAAGGCTGAAAATGGGCTATGGCTATTGGAAGTAGGGATTTTTTGGATTTGCGAATCTGATATCGTTGCGTTTCGTTTCGTTTCGGTGTGGGGGTGAGGTCGGGGAGGTCGGTGAGGTAATAATGCCTGGTGTATATCTGATACGATCTTTAATTTGATGTTGTACTCGTGATCGAAATTTGAGGGGGGGCTTTGAGATTGTTGACTACATGGTGAAGTTCGGGATTATCTATTGATAAGATTTTAATTAGTTTAATTTGTTTTTCAGATCTTCAAAATTAATATTGGTTGCTTTTGAGTTTCTGCTTCTTTGACACTTATCCCCTTGTGTCGCTGATATCCCGTATGCCCCATATGCCCCCTTTAGCCCTGTTTACTTATTCTTTTCCAGGAGGAATGAAGTGGGAAGGGCATTTTGGGGCAGCGAGGGCAACGAGGGCATTTCGGGGCAACAGATGACAATGCAATGCAATTGAATCCCATTGCAGTCGATTATACAATCAAATCAATTGCGAAGAGGGACATTTGTGACTTGCTTGTAGTGAAGTGGCTGATGAATGTGATAAGGGTCGCTTATCTGGTCACAGTAAAAGAGTGCTCCGTAAAGAAGTGCTAAGAAGTACTGTGACGCAGTGTACCGCCTCGGCTGCATATTCCGACCTTGCAACATCTTGCAGCTTTCATCTACTCAGGGCCACTAAGAATCTAATAAAAGACCAGGGCTTTGAGTCTAAGACCTTCTTGCACTTGCTCAAGGTTCCAGCCTCGTCTTGACAATCCGAAACTTTCGTGCTCAATTGTCTGCATTGGGAAATTGTCCAAAGTACCAAATTGATTGGGGGGAACAGAGAAAGTAGAATGAGGATATACTAACATTCAGTCCATTGTAGATACACCGGGCAAAAGAGATAATGGGGTATTTAGTGGTCATCATCATCGTTGTCTCTTGGGTGGCTTCTGAATGCCATGATGGAGTCTGTAAAGTAACGATTAGCAACCGTCACATGTATCGATAGAATGGAGAATCCTATAAGCCATAACTGCCGAAGAAGGATCTCATGAACAGGGAATTTCACATACTGGTGATTGGGAAGGATTCGGTAGACATGTTTGGTGAGGGTGGTTGGTTGTTGGTGTTGGTTGGTATGGATATTGTATTGGTGGATGTACTTGACAGGTGAGTGTTGGCGAGTGTTTTATGTATGTTCGATGATATGGAGTATGAGATGAGTTTGAAGTGTAAAGTAATAACTTTGAAAGTATGTTGGGATGGAGGATGTTTATAAGTCTTTTCTGAAGATATCACATTATATTATTATACATAGCAACAACATGCAAAACACCTGCATAGGACCATGCTTGGATAGTGGCTGAGAGCCCCATGGTAGATCGGTGTCTATGTTCAGATAGGGAGAAGATTACAAGGAGGCCATCCAGGCTGCCTTTCCCATTTCCAGGCACAGATGGTACAATAGCTCAGCATCGTCATCAGTATGACTGAGGTAGTCAAAGCTGGGAGAAACCTTACAGGCTCGGCGTTGAGAAACGTATGAAAAAGGTTCCCCAAATGTGAATCTCTAGGAATATCTGGAACCTTGCAACCCGACTAACTGCAACTACTCAAAGAGGTCCCAGATTATGAACCTGGGTACTTTTTTGACATCTTAGCGACTAACTGCCTGACGCCCATCCAAGGGGAGAGTGACTGTGACCAGGGTAGAGGGCGTCTCTTAACCTATCATTATTCTCACTCAACTCCATCTGCCACGGTTCGCCCCATGTTTGTTGGTAACCATCAGTTCGAATTATAGCCACGAAAGGCGCCTGCTCTGACTCTTAATTCGGAGCCAGGGTTCTAGGTAGTAGGGAGTAGGGAGTATGCACACTATGGAAAGGGTCCGAAGTACCGTACTATTCGCTTCGCACTGAAAGTACCGTATACCTGCAGCCTTGGGATGATGATATCAGGCATAAGGTACAACGTTTACGGAAAAGGAAGTGCAGCAGGTCTAGAGTGCAAGGGCAGGAATGCATGGTAGAGTCATTTGTGTGATCTGGATGGGACAGAATTCATGGATTAGATGGCAGAGGACCCAGATGGAAGAGAAGACTTACTCGTAAGTTGTCACTAACTATAGCTAATCTTGAGCACACATTGACCCAAGAGCCATTGAATGAACCCCACGGTCTCCAAGACAGTATCCCAAAGTAGAAAAGAGGATGCCGGAACCAGAAAGCAAAACCAAGTCTCACTCAATTTATTGGGGAAATCCCACAGTATCCAAATTAGGAACCATTTAAATAGATTCTTTAGAAATTTGTTCTAGAAACATGAAAATCTACGGGGTAGCACAGTGGATTGTGGATTAGAAATCCATCAAACTAATCTCTCAAACTACGGTACCTACTCTGTAGATGGTAAAAGAAAAAGCATCTAATCCAGATGCGTCAGCCCACGACTGGGAGATTGGGACTGGGGGGGACTGGAACTGATGGATTGGGACTGGAGTTGTGATTGTGATTATAATTGTGACTGGGACATTTCACATTTGGTGTCGGTTTGACGGACGGCAAGCAAGCAAACGAGAATATCAATCAAATCGTGTTGGATCCATGTTGGATCTTCAATGTCCAATAATCTTCAATCATCTCTGACAAAATGGTGGTTGATCGATTAATGTTTCGTATTTGGTCTTTCTAGACCCTTCATCCCTTCATCCCTTCATCCCTTCATCCATTCGTTTCCTTGTCGCGTTCCAGGTTTCTTGTCAAGGGTTGATTACTTTGTGTTCTCTGTACGGTTCCAATTCTGAGGGCCCACAGTGCGTCTATAGTACCGCTGGTCCGCATTGATGGACATGAAGCCATCCGATCTGGCCCTCTATGGAAAATCCATGGACGCTTTTCTTGTCGGTCGGGGGTTTCTTTGCTTTTGCGGCAGTACTCATGCCATACTTCCTCGTATCCTCCGACACCGACACCGACACCGACACCGAGGGAGATCGGGCAATTCTTACTCACATTCCATTGCTACTGTAACCTAACGTGTACCACACAACACTGCATACGAGTAGCATCACATCGCATCGCATAGCAGAGCAAAGCAAAGCAAAGCAAAGCAAAGCAAAGCATAGCCTGATGTTAGACAAAGCAATCCGATCTCCTTCCCGCCTTATGGTCCTCTGGTGCTCCGTGGGGGCGGGCTGTCAATGAGATTTCCCAAGTATCACGACCTATTTGTCTGTCAGTTCAACCACCATCTGCTGTGCATATCCGTAGAACCATCTTTCTGTGTAGCCTCAACGTCAGCAAGCACCTCCCGCCGGCCACCTTGGAATGCATCGAAAAAAGGCACAGAAGAAAAAAGGAAGGTATCATGATTCATGAGGATTACGCCCTCTCTCCCAGCTGCATTGCATTGGGGGGAGATTATTGTGATACACATTCATATTGGTGATCATACTGGCGATCATCTCGGTGAGGAGGATGCCATGCCCTCCCTCGTATGCTAACTCGTGAATCTGCACTTCGCATGCAACTGAACCAAGATTTGATATTCATTTCTTTTCCTCGACATTATCACCGCCGTGATGATACATGCAATTATTGAGCCCCATCAGATCCAGCAGTTCCTGAAAATCCAGAAAGGTTGCTCACCGAACAATGACACAGCATGTTTGATGCAGGCCGCAACAAAAACAATTGTAATCGCAAAACACAGCCTACCATGTTTCCCATCTACCAACATCACAATATGCAGTGCAGTGCAGTGCTACCGTCGCGATGAGATAAATCCCTACGGCTGGGCTGAACATGACAAGGGTTACCACGTTTTTACTCTCCTATGAGGATGGCATCGACGTCACACACCCTCGTCCGTAAATTTCCCCTTTCTACAACGCGATTACTTTTTTGTTCCTGCATCGAAATGGCTTCATCTAGAGTTCCCCGGCTGGATTAACGGCCAAATGGACAAATCCATCTTACTTACATGTCACATCTTACATCTGACATTTTGCACCACATACAAGCGATGATATACTCATCCATGGATACTCACACTCATGATCGTGGTCATAATCTAACCATAATCATACTCACCACGCTCGCTCACCCATCCACCCACACTCGTTCTCCTAACTCAGTCTTACGTGATGCGATGCCATCTATGTATGTTGACCATCATAAACCAATATCTGCACCACCACACCACCACACCACCACACTTCCACACCCCCCAGAGTTGGATGACATGAGATTCTCTATTTCCAGATAGGAGAGATATTCAGCCAATACTCTAAATCTAAAAATTGAATTCTGGTACACTTGACTATAAAAGGGAAATATGCAATTTACTCTCAGGATCTCCCCTGTCCGGCACCACAACCCGCGGCCAAAGCCCAAAGTAAGCAAGCCTTACAAGTTAGAAGTTAGAAGTTCGAACCAAACCCGGCTCCCTCCTCTTCCATTCCGCGACCGTTGTATCCAATGTACTGGGTACTTGGTAAAGAAAGATACTGTGGGTTTGTGTACGGCACTCAAACTTTAGTGTTGCACATCTTTCCTGCCATGTTTCTCTTTTTCTTTCTCGGTTTCTCTGCTTCTCTATTTCCTGTTTCGTGTTTCGTGTTTCTTCTTCTTCTTCTCCTTCTCCCTCTCAGTCACCTTTTTCTTTTTCCTTCTTCGTTCCTTCTCCTTCCTTCTCCTTCTCCCTCTCAGTCACCTTTTTCTTTTTCCTTCTTCGTTCCTTCTCCTTCCTCCTCCTTCCTCCTCCTTCCCAAATCCCCCCACCCCTATCCAAAGCAAATTCAATCGTGGCAATTACGCACGCGTTGATGTTTCTTCTTCGTGCTTCTAAAACCTCTTGGGGATATCTTTATTGGGATCGATCCATCTCACGCTCACCGAATTCCGACTTCCGGTACGGCGGTGGATCCGATTTCCCTCATTCAATCCATTATCCATCACCATGGGGCCATTGGAACTGGGAACTGGGATTGCGATGGGTCTTCGACTCTTCGTACTTACTTTGCGATATACTATTCCTAACTTCTTCTTTTTTCCCCGACCCCCTTGATCTTCTTTTGTTTCGAAATTCTCCTTCTTCTTGCTTCTCTTTCCCTTCTCGAACGATTCGAATGAATCGAATCTCCCTTCAATCCTTGGTATGGATCTGTGCTTCCCCTGCTCGCTCCACCTACGTACCTTTTCTCATCTATCCACACAATGAAGTGCATGATCGATCACGCTGCTCTGTCCATCATCTACACCTTTAGCAGGCTAGCTCTCCCACTGCCGACCCATAAGATCACCAATCTCCCCCTTTTAGGCAATGTGGATGTCGCCCTCTAGCCAAATGCGAAAGCCTGTCTGCGATATCTCTCCCTGCTTTTCTGCATGCTTGTCTGCTGGGTTTCGATCGACAGGGAATAATAATACGCCCCGAGATGCCCTCCAGGGATTCTTTGCTTTTGCGGTTTTATCCTCGAGGTTGGCTATCCTTTATACTCTGTATGGGTTAGAGGTCACCAGATTCACTATGTCATTGAACAAGTCATTCGTCAATCACGTCAATGGCAATTAATGTCAATGATGAGGCAGGAAGTTGATCAGTTGTCGATTGTTTCCAATATGGTACAATTCGAGTATCTATCCTTGGCCGTCGAAATTCACTCCATCATTCATGAATCGTGACTCTATACCGTCTTCAGCTGAAAGTCTAGATTCGGTGTATTGTTGGTTCTAGAAGCTTTTCTCGTTATATACCTCCTCATCACCCACTTACATCACTTTTATGCAACTTCATCAAGATTTTATGTTTCGAGTCATTAATCTGTTCTCATTGATCGGATCCCAGAAATTATGTCCTCCCACTTGTCATTTCCCACTCCTTTTTCTTTTGTGCCCCAAGCCGGTCCAATCGTTACTCGTTGTCATTCATCATCAAAATCATGATCATCACGTCAAATGTACAAAAATAATAGGGCGCTCCTAATCCATCGCGAGTCAACTCCCTGGTCTTCTCCGCAATCCTTTCCAGATTCCCAACCTGACCAGTTCATCCTGCTTCATCCAATTCCATTCCGAATCGGGCCATCTGATCCCAACCCCCAGCCCACAGTATCTGCCAAAATCGATTTGCCGACGATCCGGGAAATATTCCCTAGCCTCTACCGGTAGAACCATTGCTCAGGGTTTTCAATGTTCCAGAAAATCGTCCAAAAATACACAGGCTAACCGGGCCGCATCCGTGTAAGATGATTCGTTGACTTTCAGAGACAACGACAATGGGTCATCTCGCAGAATCTTCGAGACCTTAACTCTACATGACCGAACTTGAGGTTCTGTTCGATTGAAGCAACATTAGTCTCAGGGTCGATCACCACTTTCGTACAATAATTTCCAATGATCGAACTCGGTCGGTGGCGAGCGAACACAGAAAGAAACGGTGAAGAGAGGAGAGGCCAGCAGAAAGGCGGAGAAACATACCATGATCCCGAACCACACTTTTCACGTCGTGTACAAAGCCGGCAATCCTTTCATCGATAACTTTGCCACGCCATGCACCATCACCGTCACGGATTGGATTGAAGCTCTCCTTGCCCCCTTTCCGTGTCTTGAACTTGGAATGCAGAATTTCTTTGCATCTCTCGAACAAGTTCGTCTGAGTTACTTTTACTCTTTCCTGGAATTCATGACGCTCAATGATTGCTTCTTTGCCACCATGTTTGATTCTGGATTCGGCACTACAATTACGAATCAGTATCGGATCCTAAGACTACGGGATTAAGGAGAAGTACGCACTTGCAATATGAAAGACCTAACGTCTTGTCCATGACGAGAGTCAAGACGAGTAGGACGCTGAATCCAATGGCCCATTTGCGTTCATTTGTAGTCGCGCGATTGCTAGTCCACATCATTTGACCCCATTCCCGAAGGACTTCTTTGATTCTTTCCTGTTGCGATATGAAAAACGCCACTTTGATCTGGCGGGAAGCACATCTTGGAGAAGATTCTGGTGGGAAATCTTCTCTCAGGCGCCCCTCAACCAAATTTGTAGACTCGCCGTCGAGGATCAAGCTTCGTTCAAGTATGGCGCAAGCAATGTGTATTTCTAGGGCTTCGCGGAGGAGCTCATACTATGGTTGTCAGCTATCAGGACCATCACAGTAAACGTTGGGAGTATCAAATTTGACGAAAATTAGCTCCAGTGGAGCAAGATCAAGGCAGTACACCCACGACCGGACAAATCTGCAGCAAGAAATCCACTGTCTGAAAGAGAAATGCCTTACCTCATCATTGGCTTCCACACCGGCAATATAAAACCGGCATACTGTCTTGAGCAAACGTTTCGCAATGTCTGATTCCTCAGGTTCATACGCTATTCTTGCATATTCATCTAGATCATGCTGAACAATCCTCTTAATATATCGAGCATATTCTTCCTGTGTCTCCTCCATCAACATAAGCGGAATACCAAGTGGTGGACTTTTCTTTTTCGTGAATGTCGGTCTACCAGATGCGTTGAGATACGTCTGATGTTGATATCGGAAAATCGAAGTCGAACCTCGTACTGACAGAGAGACTACGGTAACTTTTAGCGGGACGCGGTAGCCCCAGCTCAAACGCACTATCATCTCGTCTGTCCCCCATGCCTCTGCATTTCTTGAGATGAATTTATTGGTGTTCTCGGTTGTGTACAATCTTATGTGACTTTCTATAAATTTGTTAGAATAAGATCACCACCAAAGCTACCGTAGAGAGCATACCAGGTACTAAGAACTTATCTAGCATTTCGACTGGATCATTGAAACATGGTAACAGGCAAAATCTTCTCTTTCCAGAAAGCCTGGTACACTGTTCGCAAGGGAAGCCAGGTGAACAAGGTGAGCACTAGACAAAAAGCAATTAGCAAAATATCTCGTTGTGTGATGGTTACATTTTCGTGCGCACCTTAATCTTAGAGAGATGGCAAGCCCAGCAAGCGCCCGCTTGCCTTACATCTCTCGCCTCCCGCTTCTCTTTTTCTGTTAGCGGCCTTACACGGCCCCTCGTAACCTTATTCTTTTGCGGCTCAGGAAACGCGCTAAAAACATGCGAATGATGGTTCGGGTCGTCTGGTGAAAGTGGTGGTTGCGAGCCGGGTGGGTGTGGAGAGTGGTGCGATACTGGGGAGCCATGGGAAGGAGTATACAAAGTGTTGGAATAAGAGGTTGATGTATCACTTTCATCAAACCAATTGGGTCTTGGTGCTTCTGGCCCATATACATCGTGGCTTGGTTGGCCATGTGCAGTCACAATTAATCTGTCGCTACCCACGGGTGATGATGTTTCATAGGATAAAGGAGATCGCTCGTGTTCGTAGGAATTTAACGGAGCTGGCTCGGGCTCATATGCGACGCAGTTGGTGTTAGGATTCTCGTTGAAGACATTGCCATTTGCGTCGTGCGAATTCCAGGGATTTTGTGAACGTATGTATCTGCCTCTCGGAAGTAGGTTTGGAGCTTCAAGTAGTGGGGCTACCGAAGGAGCTATAGGCTCCGTTGGGAACATGTTAAATCCCCAATCTAGGGAAGTAGATGTATTATCGAAGGAATATGTGGAAGTAGCAGGTAATGAGGTGTTCATATTTTCGGCGCGTTGGATTGCTTGATCGACCATCATGTTTTGGTTTACATAATCTGTTGTGGTCTCGTCAGCAAAGCAGTTGACCTCGGATTGAGACAAGATGAAAACGTTCGGACACGATATCCCAGAAAGGGGACATTTGAGATAGACAAGATCGGCAAGCAAAATCATTACATACAAGGAATCTCAAGATCGAGTAATGGACTCGCCCCTCCTGGGGATCCAAACGGGAAAACATATGTGTCAGATGTGGCCGAGACGGCAGAAGCAGAAGCCAGTTCCATACTTCCGTGACTCCCATAGCTTCCCACATTAGCCTCTGACATACAGATGTCTTCAAAATCCGAGGGTCCAGTTAGGTGTGTAGTAGAATTCACGATATCCCATGGCATGGAAAGTCCAGGCATAGCTCCGGTCTGGAGCGATAATGAAGCACCGCCATTAGTTCCCATGTATGTCGAGTATCCAGGACTCACAGCATCATCGGGGCTAATTGGGATAGTATTCAGAGGCCCTGTCGAGAAATTGGCCAGCCATGATGCATCCGGGAGTGAGGTGTGAGGCGCCGTTAAATTCAAAGTTCCATCTCCAGCAGTCGTAACACCAGCGACATGTCCAATGATTGATGAGGACGAAGGAGAGGTATTGATCGCGGCCTGGTACTCAAAATATTCAAAGTTGGGCGCCGGCGAGAACCTGTCTAACCTGTCTAGGCGGGTATCTAGACGGATATGGTAACTTGGATTATGTCGCAAGGACGAACTCCTAGATCGCGACGAGAGCGACGACGATGGTGAATGTGAGTGTGAGTGTGATGATGCAGGCGGTGAGGCACTGGGACTGTAATAACGGCGCTGAGTATGCGACGATTGCTGTTGCGGCCTCTTTCGAACCCTTTGTGGTGAGATCGGATTCGGCCACTCGGCCCGAGCCCTCTGAGAAGTGGGCTTTTCAATCATGACCTATGTGTAGTAGGTATTTTGTCGCTGTTCTTTTCCTCTTGTTCGTTTATTCAAATTCTGTGCGGTACGTGCGTGCTTATCCAGGACCTTTTTCGAAATGTAAATGAAATGTTAATATCAGAAGCATTGCGGTGAAGCTGTTGGAGCCAGAGTCATCCTTGGATTCGTGGACCGTGCCAGTATGTATGTAGGTGTGTATGTATGTGTATGTATGGAAAGATGGGTAGATGAATAGAGATTACAAGAATGAGGGGAGGGATGGAAGGAAGGATCCGATCGAAGATCTTTTGTCGAGGCTATCTATTTCCACAAACGATAACCTATTCTTTGATACTGGATGAAATATGAGAAAAGCGGTGCAAAATGCAGAAAAGGGAAGAAAAAAACCCTTTTTATTAAAAGCTTTGGCTTTTTTCGGGGTAGAAAAGGGCACTATAGATACGGGATGTAGTGGACTGGTGGTGGAATGGATGATGAATGAATGAATGATGAATGAATGAATGATGAATGAATGAATGATTGCTGATTGATTGATGGATGATTGACCTGGGGTGTATATGGTCTGTTCTGTCTGCACTGCACCACTATCTGCATTATGCGGAGATGACCAAGACCGGGACTCGTGGGGACACGGGAAACACTTGGTTGTACATATGTAATATAAACAACCACCCACCTACCCACTCACACACACATGTACACACACAAAACGTTCTTCAAGAACCGGCTGGGATGGCCAATGTGGAATTCTGCAATCTTGGTTTGTGTACAACGATGTTAGGTAGCTTGGAGTAAGTTGGGTAGATTAGACAAGTTGCTAACACAGGGTCGACGGTATTCTGGACTCTGGAGCGAGATATTGTTTCCGTCCAAGAGATAAGCGATATATGATGGGTTGAACTTGAACATCGTGCGGTGTTTGTTTGTCTATCTCGCATCCAGGTATTTCAAAACAAGCAAATGAGATGGAAGCGATGCAGAGCCCCAAAAATTAAGGGGTGGGAAAAGAAGAAAAGATGTGTTGGAAAGTTGTAAACCTATAATATTTATGATTTATTATGATTTCCATGCCTTCATTGGTGAAAATAAATGGGAAAAGCTCTCTCGATTGCCAAATCTAGCTCACCGAGTACATTTTATCACGCTTCTTGCTGCAATGTAACGCCGAGTATGCAGTTAAAATATGCACTTCTACTGAAGCGGTTGAATTTTTCGCTTCTCTCGTTGGTTCTTCCAAATTTCCCTATCGCCTGCAGCGCTTTCGTGGGCTTCTCTCGACATATAAAATATATGAAAATGGGTATTTATACCAAAAATAAATTCATCACTTCAAGCTGGTTTGCCTATCTTTCCAATGGCCCCATCAGCGACCTTTCGATACTTCTTCTATGGAGCGCTCGTTGTATCTAGATACCCTCATACCTTCCTCACTCAGCCTAATGATTTGCCCGTAGTCACGTGTTTGGGATTAGCATCATGTAGGTGCCAGGATTCATATCAGAACCGTCAGGATAAAAGTACCGATTTTGATTACGCCCCAAGTGAAGTGTCTTGAGAGTTTATATCGAGATGCACTTGTATTGTAGGATAAAATGAAAGGATAAATGTAAATGGCGCCATCTGATCATATCACGTCACAACCAAAATCAGAAAATATGTCTCTCAATGTCATCATCAGCAGCTATTTCTCGTTTTTGCCCTTCGTCGCCCTTCGCACCTTCCCCAGATCCGCCCCAATCATCTTTCAAAAGTTAGAAATTGCCCCAAGTGGAGATAAAATGCCCCAGATTATCGACCAGGATACTAGGATTCTTGTTGAGCCTCATGCATCTCATTCTTAAGCTTATTGTATGCTTGAAATATCGAGATTGCCTAATAGTTCTGTGACAAGCGAGAAGGCTCGACTCTTGGTCCTTGGCCATGGCCCGAACCATTCAATCCCGAGAGGCGTCTCTGAGTGGGTTCATCTCGGTAAGATTCTTCTTCATCATCGCCTTCCTCGATTAACCGTCTCGTCTCTGCCCTATTATCTTCTTCTGGCGCTTCGGTATCACCACTCGATATGCTGTGAATGGGTCGAGACCAGTACGAGCGTCTCCAAAATGAGGTGGTAAGTAGATTTATGATAGAAATCGCCTGTGTTTTTAAGTCAGAAAATGAATGATATCATTTATTGCCTTTCGTTGCCCGCAAAATGATCCTATCTAACCTGTGCATAAATAACTTTTTATGCATGCTGAAAGATTTGAGAACATTGGTAAATTCCTCGCCACTCGTAACATAAAAGCACAAGTAATAGATGAGACTATCGTATCCAGCATACGTCCGACGTGCAGGAATGTTGATAGCATGGAAAGGAAACGTACCTTGATGGCGAAAATAACGACGGCTACAAGTAGAAGTAGACCAGCATTTACCTGCTCCGCTTGTCTCCAGGGGCCAAAACAGCTTCTGTGGGATTTGTTAGATCGATGCCTTGTATATGTCGCCGTATGATAGTGGAGTGATGAACTCACTGCGAGCGTTCCGTCAAAGCCTGACAGCTCCCGGGACCCTTCTGATTCTTGATCGGCGAAGCCATGTCACCCAAGGAATGAAGACCGCAACAATTCAACGCATCTTGAATTGCGCTTATCTTTCTATCATCTTTTGCGCTGAACAGAACATGCCATGCATCTTCCAACCCACAGTGTAATGATTTTGGTGGTATCATGTATGTCAGGGCGAGGGTAGCGACAATAGTTTCGTAGACCAACTGGAAACCAATAACAGCAATTAGGGGCAGTGTAAGCTGGTTTTGTTCCTTCTTATTTGCTCGCTGGATCAATCCAACGGCACCTTGTGTCGATATTCCAGTGACGAGCGGCAGGACGACCGTAAATAGTGCGAGAGCTTGGGAGATAGGAAGGGAAAGAGTGCGAATTTGTGAGTATGCATAGCTAGCGAGTATCAGTCTGAGACCATCAACAAATGTACTTTGGAGCTTTCTACCCAGCTACAGCAGTCAAAATGACCAGAAGCTAGATGAATTAGTTCTGGTTTGAACATTCAGATTGGTCGTGATGGTGCTCACAAGTGATCTTGCCCATGGTATCAACTTTTTAGCAACATCCATGGCGAATATTATTGACTATTGAGGAGAAGCAAGCACAGGAGTACACTCGGGAGAATCACAAAAGCTGATCGAGAGTGCGCTCGTACAATGAAATGTAATGGCAAAGCTGGAGAGGCTAGAAAGGCTAGAAAGGCTAGAAAAGCAACAAGGTAAGATTGATGTTGGAGTGAGAGGTTTGAGTGATGAGAGAATGCTAGATAGTTCTGTGTTTGCAAACAAGGCTTGTTTAATAGATAGATTGTAGATATATATATTCTACAAGAAAAAGAAAATCCAAATGGGAACCGATATCGAAATCGAGCGCCAAAGAGAACAAAACGAATAAAATGATTACATCAACTGGTTTTGTATTACCAGAAGATTACTTGTTTATTTTCGTTAATATGTTGATAAGGAGGGATTAGCAGAGTTGTTTGCATTCGATTGGTATAAAATCATATGATACCAAGATATGATTGATTGATTGATTGATTGTCCTCCCTTCCCCTTCCCCTTCCCCTCTCCCCTCCTCCTTCCTTCCTGCCTCCTTCATCTGTCATTATCAAAGAGGGGAAATCCAAGAATCCAAAAGTTCCAAAGCTCCAAAGCCAATAATTTGCCCCACCACCACCACCACCAAAACCCTAACCACGAAAAGAAGACGCTTTTCTCAATTCGAATGGGTCCACCAGGTCCCTTCCAATAATCAATCATTACTTTGTGCTGCTACTGTTACTGTTACTATTCCTATTCCTATTCCTATTCCGATTCCGATTTCGATTGTAAACTTCCGCGCGTATACCAGACTACCAGTACATACTACTTACTACATACACAAATACAGAAGATGCACGCATGTGCGAGAAGTGCATAACCTTACCTACCAGCCCACCTACATAACATAACATAACATAACATAACAACCTAGGTAATAATAAAGCGTCAACAAGTCAAATTCGTCCCCAAAAGAACATCACGTCACATCAAGGAAAGACCAAAATAATCATCATATTCTCCATCCATTTCTTTGCATAATCAAATATTCAAACCCTTTACATCACCGTATCGCATCTCGATCCCCTTCAAAATGGCGCAATCAACACAATCGCCCGCCGCAGGCCAAACCTCTCCGAAAAGTCCTACGTCTCCAGGAAGATCTAGCATACCATCTGCCATGCAGGCGATGCCCGATTCTCGTCAACAAAGCTTCGAAGAAATCTACGGACCTCCCGAAAACTTCCTTGAAATAGAAGTATGCTATCCCCTTCCCATTCTATGCTATACAACACTATACCAGCATCCCAACCCCCACCCCTCTCTCCTCCTCCAACTTCCCACCTGCCCCCTCACAAACAAACCACCAGCTCACCCCTCCCCTCTAGGTCCGCGATCCTCAAACCCACGGCATCGGCCGCAGCATGTACACCGACTACGAAATCAACTGCAGCACCAACATTCCCGCCTTCAAGCTGCGCAATTCGACCGTCCGCCGCCGCTACAGCGATTTCGAATACTTCCGCGACCTCTTGGAGCGCGAAAGTGCGCGCGTGACCATCCCCCCTCTACCCGGAAAGGTCTTCACCAACAGATTTAGCGACGATGTGATTGAGCATCGCAGAGAGGGCTTGGAGCGATTCTTGCAGATTGTCGTCGGACATCCTCTCTTGCAGACGGGTAGTAAGGTTTTGGCTGGATTTGTACAAGGTGAGTGGCTCTCGTTTTCTTGACACAAGTTGCTATTCTATCTCCGGAGCTGCGGATTAGGGAATGAGATCACTTGATAATGAAAGAGCTATATTAATCTATGAGTGGCAGATCCAAACTGGGATCGGAATGCTTGGTGAAGTCGTTGGGAGAATTTGGAAGTGAAGACCCAAGATGTTCCACGGAAACTCAAGAAACGACGTCCGTATACCATTGGAAAGACGATATCAATGGTACAAACAATGTCCTAAGCTCCAATGCAGGAAACCTGAAATATGATAAGATAGCTTACAAATATGGGAGCATGGTAATTTGAAATTTCATACTCAAAATGGGGTGGGGAGGGGGGTGTTAGCCGTAGTTTTATTTCGATTTTCTCACATATACCAAGGGCGTTTAGCTGGTGGGTGGCTGCATTTTGACCACTCTGGGGAAATGGTTGCTTGCACAATTTAACTGCAAGTTCTGTTATATCAGCTATATCAGAATCAAGCACATTAGAAAATATCTGATATCATAGACCTGTGTTTATTGCCTCTGCAAAACTGCTCTCGTCTACTTGAGTCTTTGGAGCGGAATGTCCACCCTACTATGGCCAATGTACATATAGATACAATATGCCAATGATCTATCAACCCACCTCCGTTTCCACAAAGCGCCATAGATTTCATAATGTACATTGCATGTAACCGATCCTGCCTGAAGTGGGATACCATAAGTCCTGATAGTCGTCATGTGCCGCTTTTTTTGATACAAACGCCATCGTAAAATCCTATTCATGTGTTGTACATCTACCCAGTTCATCCGTACCTTTCTCAGGGTGAAGCTGGCTTTTCCAGTAGTTTCAATATTCCCTCATACATGCCAAACATGATAGCAGCACTCGGCACTGTTCGCAATAGATGCGGCGTTAAGCCTCCATATAAAGCAGCCATTCCCTCCTCTTTCCAAACGAGGTTAAAGCATTGAACGAGTCCTGTATATTTGGGGCGACCATGGTCTAAAGGTGCTTGTCTTAGACGTGTTCGTAGAACCTACATGTATTGTTAGCATATCATTTAGCAAGAAGTATAAATTGCAGCTTACCTCGTGAGGATAAGTTGCAAGTGCTGCCACAAGTTTTGCGAACCCTGCTGCTCCGAGACTTCCAGTCCATTGTATTGAGTGATCCAAGAAATTCCTGGGTTTCCCACTCAAGGTTATTCTCTCCTCTCTCTTCTCCAAACTTTTCTTCATCTGTTCATACAAAACCCATTGCAATGTACTTTCCGTAACACCCAAATAACTCGCACTCATTCCCTTGTATAAGCCCCGTATTCCCTCTCCCTTTACAACCTGCTTGATACAATCCCAACTGTTCTTGTACTGTCTCTTCCCGACATCCCCTGCTCTCTCGGCCACATTCTTATCCAGTTGCAATCGAGTTTTGATTAACCAGATAGGATTTGTAACCGTACTCGTAGTAATTCCAGCAGCGGCAGCCGCAAGACAAACTACCCAAGCTGATTCCACCCCGCCGTTATACCCCGCCAATATCCGCTTCCCGTTGCCCACGACGAAAAAGTTTATCGACCTCGCGGGAACCACACCTACAAGATTTGGTCCCAATCCTTTGAAGAGCGCACGATATCCTTCAAGTCTATGTACTGACCCGAGGATCTGAAAAGTTTCACGGAAATGTAAAAGTCCGCTACGTAGTGGCGAGAGATGTGCATGTGGAGAAATCCCCTTGGCCAGGCGACTCTGCGCCAGTTGTGCTTGGTAGAAATCGGATTGCAAGCGTGTTTTCAAAACATCGAGAGGTGCTGTGAGAGCTGCGGCTGTCATTCCCCCCACACTATGGTCAAGAATATGTCAGTGTTGGATCTTGAAGCATCGATTGTTAAAATGATGGAGGGGCAAATCTTACCCTCCAGCAACGAAATGCGCCCATGACTTAGCAACTGGGACAGGTTTTGCTGCTACTTTTGATACATATCCTGATTGTGAAGGTCCTAGATCTCCATTTTCTCTAGATTGTGTCAAATGCAGCTCGTGCAGTGCGCGTTTGCTGCGATCCTCTGTGGTGTTCATGAATGTATCTGTGGAGAGAACTTTCACAGTTCTCTCTTCTCTCTGGCCTGTGGCGGGGTTTATATTTTTGGAGGCTGGGTATATTATGTGAATGGTATCATGTTAAACAGAAAATACAATGGTAGCAAATTAAAAGAAATTGACCAAAGTTTGCTTAATTAAAATAAATGATTTGAAGTCTCTATGGCAGAGTGATAATTCTATGATGTCTTTGGAAATATTTCTCTAAAGGCGGTGGATAGAAATCGGCATTAAAATCTCGATTAGATAGGCGGGCTGGCTTCGGCTCGGCTGCATGCAATCTAATTGCTAATTGTGCATTCTCCCTTGATTAGACGTTTTTTCATTCACGGTTCAAAGATAGGTGAATCAAAATCGAAGCGAAAAATCCCGAAAGTTGATGTTGAGGAACTATTAGAAGATATTCATACAAAAAGAAGCCATACGCCTGTCGTTGAAGATTTAGCCATGCCAGCAGCCCAAATAAGATAAAAGTCCATGTGCCCATTCCGATCCTAGCAACCCCCCTTCCCCCCGCGCGCAGCAACACCCCCTAACAATGCAGCCAAAAAATTTGTTTATCGTGGTTACAGGTCCCTCATTTAATCTTCTTCTTCTTCTTCTTCTTCTTCTTCTCCTTCAAAGTTAGTGACAACTCGAATCGTACTCTCATTGGCATCATCAAACACGCTGGATCGTCTAGTAGAACGCCTACTTCGTGCTATACTTTTCGTCATACTTTCTCTCCTCGTTTCTTTACCCTTGGAACTTTTCTCTGGCGAAACGATAGTTAAATTTGTGCTGCTCGAAGAGAGCTTCATCTGCTTCTTTCCATATGTTTTGAGTGAGCCGGCTGTGGCTTGGCTAACGTTGATTGTTTTCTTGCTAGAGCCAACTACATGACGAGCGTTTGAAAGTTGTGCAGAGACTGTTTTCTTAACTGTCTTTGCAACATTTGTGGTAGCTGTAGATATGGATGATTTGACTCCTGTGGCCGTCTTCGTCTTTCGCTTCTTTTGAACCTGGGCGTCTTCGTCGTCTTCGTCATCACCAATCATCTGTTGAAGCTTTCGCTTGCCAGCCTTAAGACCAGCTTTAACAACATCTTTGATGGTGGTGGCCTTGATGACTTTTTGGTCCTTTGGTCGAGGTCCCAATACACCGCGACAATTGTCACTGCCACAGCGACACGCTTGAACGTTTTTGGCGGAAAATGGGTCGAAATTGTAATCATAGGTGAGCTCATCACCAGTCATAATGGGATTATCGCCAGCGAACAGAGCCATTCGCGGCTTGCCCTCCACAATCCACTTCACCATTCTGCAGTTTGGCCTGCAGGAATGGTTAACAAATCTAGCAATGCTACCCCTGGTTGCATCAATGATCATGTTCTGATCAAATGACATTAGATAATAACACTAATGAACGATAGTTAGCCAACTGGGTTTGTACTGAAAATTTTAAGGAAGTATTACATCATTATCTTTATAATCCTCATTCATACGTCTGTCACATTCGTCTTCGGTGATGATCTCTCCTGTATACTCAACGATAATTTGGTTTGCGTTGAAGCAGCGATTACTTCGAACTCCGTAGCCACGATCAGCTGTTTTGATAACTTCAACGCCAATCTCATATTTGTTGCCACCTTTTCGGAACGAGTTGCCTTTGCGACGATTAAAGAGCTCAGCGAATGCACGGTTGGTGCAACTGTCTCGTCCTGCGCCACAATTGGTATCATCGCACTCGTAAAGCATGATTCTATTCTGACAATCTTCATCACAACCTGCATCAGGTTTACAGATACACTTGGAGAAGAAACTATCAAACAAGCTTGACTTCTTCCACATGGAACCAGCTTCTCCAATGAATCGATCTATTAGAAAAATTAGCAAATACATAAGAGCGATTGGATTCATAAAGCTTACTATGAGAGGTCTTGTACCACTCGGTAGGTTTAGGTTGTCCTGGTGGGAGTGGAGCACAGATGTCAAAAGGCAGTTTAAAATCTCTTCCAACGTGTAGTAATCTTTGGCCGTTCCACAGGGGTAGTGGTAGGGCTTTGTTTGGCTTTCCAGTCCACTTGAAAGCCGATTTTGTATTTCCAGAAGATTTGAACCAGTCAAGATTGGCCGGATCCTGTCCCGCGTAGAGTCCCTTCGTCAACCAAGCTTTCTCTTTCCTACCTTGCGCTACTTTCTTTGCTGGGGTCTTGGTAGGCTCCGGCTCGGAGACTTGAGATTGGGCCTCCTCTGCCTTCTTCTTCTTCCTTGCCGACTCCTTCTTCACCAGCTTTCCGTTACTCCAGACTTCCAATACGACCGGCTCTGTTTCTATTTTTGCAAATTCCTTCGTGTCTGCGAGGTTTCTGAGCTCCCGCTTTGCCTTCTGAAGACCTCCTTCCATTTCCTTTCGATCTCTCTTTCCTAGTAAGCCAATCTTCTTCGTGGGCCCATCCATCTTCTCGCCAGGTGTTGATCGTAAAGACTTTCTTCGAGAAAGATCCTCCTTCATAGCAGCAGTAATTTTAGGGCTTTTGTGATTGATTTTGCCGGCTGACTTAGGCAATTTCTTGACTGACCAAGACAAGTCCAGAGCATCAATTCCCTCACTAACCAACTTTTGTGCATTCTTTCCTACAGTGCCTGCAGACGCATGTACCGGACCCAATGCATCAGCCAATTCGCCTCCTGATATAGTTTGTCGCCGTGCTTCATTGTCTGGAGCGGTCTTGTCCTTTAAAAATTTCTTGGGGGTGTGTACGGCTGTGCCGGCAAGAATCTTAGCATTGTAGGTTCCGACCTTTGCGCGTGCTCGCTGACTTCGTCTATCTGTATGTTCGGGTGCAATTGAGGCCTCGTCGGCAATGGGCTCGGGCTTGCCGGTGGCAGAAGTGACACTAACATTGTCTCCAATGCTTGTTGGAGGTGTAGATGTAGAGGAATTTAAGTTCGAGCTGTCGTCGACAGTGATTGAAGTTTCGATTGATTCCGATGAAGGGGCACGCGTTATTTCGTGCTTACTAGAAGAGCGAGACGATGCGCCCATTCTATCTAGTAAATTGGAAAACATATTGATCAAATTGTGTCGCGTTATTGTTGTAACATTAATGTATGTTATGGAGAAGACGCGAAAGTTGACGAGTAGGATCCACCAGGCTGTGGCTTGCTCTCTCTACTCAACAGCGAAAACTGATGAGTAAGAAATACAAGGTTTTTGGTGATAAAATTATTGACTGAATACTGGAGACATCAAAGAATTATGAGGGTACAATCGCGAAGTTGTTGAATATAACGAAGTAAAAGTACGATTTGTGGTGTTGTGGTGGTGGTCAAAAGGTTGTATTGAAGAAGCGGAAGAAGGAGAGAGAGAGAAGAGAGGGGACAAGAGGTATTTTGTGGCTGGGCCTAAATGAAGACCACTCGGAAGTGCCAATTATATATGTACAAGGGGCAACATTCCAAAAACAATATAACATAAACTAATCACCTAATGCAAGGGAAGATACTATTATACTAGAGTACCTACTTTATCATCATTACCTAACTTATATTCTAACTGTCTGGAAGTCTTCCTTTCCTTTCAACTACTCTCAATGCTTCGCTCAAGACCCTTTTAGCTGAACGATTTCTTTGCTGTGAATGATATGGCAGACAAGTCCGTGTGATATTACATTGACATACACTTCAACACATATTAAACCATTTTCCCGTGTAGCGTCGCATTGTTAATGTCTTCTGTTTCATTGGTTTCCATTGAAGTGAGAGTCAGGGACAACCACTTCGATGCTAAATCACTAGCCTTTCACAACATCTTAATGAATCTTCATCTACATCAATTAGATCTAGAAATATGAGAATCTATTCTCCATATTCTATTTGCCATCGTAGTTTCATCAAGTAATTGTCGGAGGGCTACTAAGTGTCTAGTTTAAGTATCTGGCCGGATTAGCGAGGGCTTCGCGATTGTGGTTTGTGAAGGTAGTCAACACTTAACAATTTCAGGAACATCGACTAATTTTGAGAATTTTAAAGTTGACCATTCCATTGATACTTTTTGAGGCTTTGTATATATGTAATCTGATCTTTCTTTTATCATATCGATCCAAAAGAAGATTTGTATCACAGAATTACTGTGCCAAGTACTACCCATACAACCCCGGATACATTGCAATACCACTACCTACTCAACTTGGCCACCTGTATGTTTCCACGAGCTGTATGAATGATTGTGTTCAACCGGAAATGTCATTGCGTGGGTATAATGAGTTTATGACGTGTAAATCATCCAGGAGATCTTGGTAGCACTTCTAACACTCCGGAAAGTGGCCCGACCTCGGGATCGCAAACCTATTCTTGCACCTCTTACTATAACTTAAACCGTCTCAGGATACTTTGTCAAATCTTCCATGAGATTAAGCCATGGAAATTTATACGTTTGCTAGGGGGTTCAAATCTGTATTATTGAGATTGCTTGACATGTTGTTTTGCCAGATGTCAATATGAACATTTCAAGGCTTTCGATGATCCAGCTGCAAGTCGACAGCAAGGGTGTTCGGGAGTCACGGGGCCATTGATCCATCTTCACTACTCGATTCAGATCTCTGGAAGAGCGTATCTGCATTTAGATGCTCTCTTTACCTTTCAAATCTGAAGTGCAGTCTGAGTCATTGAAAGACTTGAAGTGTCTGGATCTGACAACAAACGCCCACTCTAGGACTAAACTTCCTGCCTGACATGAAGGGCATTGGAAACTACTATGGTATGACTGTACGAGGAGGAGTTAATGTAAAACTAGAGGTGTATGTCTGCTGATTTGACGGTCCTATCGGAGCGCGTATCAGTGTACTCTAGAGTGCTAGTCGGTGAAGCAATGAGAAGAAAACGTTCTTTGGTCGTAGTAGGCTGGGTTTGTATGGCATCTTAATTGTACTGATATGTGCTCTTTGAGTAAAGCTACTCTTATCCTTCCTTCTGAACTGATGCATCTCGACGGGTTGGACTTGACTTATCAATATTCTTTTCGTTTCTGAGGGAAAGGGCAGGACTAAAATGAAGCTCTACCTTCTCTACATATGTTGAGTAGTATTTCCGTAGTCGGAGCTGGAGTCCGACTATGAGAGACTTCAACTACTTGCAATTAGAATGTTCAATATGCCTCTTTCTTTCAAACCAACTTCTAAAACCGACTTGCCAAGTCGCATTTTCGGATACTCCACCATCGAGAAAGTAGAATTTCCTTTAACCTCCACTACCAATGCCCTTACTATAGAACTCTAATATCTGAGAGAAAGGGTCTCGATTATGATGCTTCGTGCGCTCAATCATAGCCTCTCTACATTCGTTCTCAATTTCCCACGCCAGAATACTAAATTGTCCGAGGCTCCTGCTGTCAGTGTGCGTCGACCAGATCACTTGCGAGAATTTTAATCTGTCTCGAACATTCACGCCTGTCTTATAGCAGCTTGCTATTAGAATTGTCAGGACTGATTTCATACTTTTAGGTTCCTCTGCCCACCAAACCCGGAGGCAGTTAACGATTATCCCAACCCATCTTTCATCCCGAAAGTCTCATTTCATGGCCCTCCGAAAATTAGCAGAAGCAAGCATATATATTTGACCATATATCAACATGGTGAGGGTTAAAGAGATATATCAGTGCAAGAGAACAATCGATAGCATCATATACCAAGCTCATAAGAGATATGTAAGGAATTCGATATGTAGCTGCCATGTAGTCACTCAGTAGGCAACTGTAGATCCAGTAGACCGAGTCCATACACGCACGATATAGATATCCTTAGACTTTATTATATGATACAACTTCCACGACTAAGGATATTTTGGGCAACAGTCATGTAGTCAGCTTACTAGTGTTGGAATGTTGTAATAATTGTAGATTGTAGTATGATAGTACATTCTGATCAGCTCACAAGCAATATTCGGTAGTGAAGACAAAGACGAAGACCTGAAATCCTGATGCTGAAATATTTTCCTGATTGCGATGCACATATATCCTTTGCTCTAAAGAAGAATTCTTATTAATGAAAGTAGCCGACGACGCAATTAGTATCAGAGTTGTCCACTTCGAGGTTTTCTACATCGAAAGCTTTACTTTCATAATTCGGTTCACTCCAAACCCACCTCAATCCTACCGCGGCCTTTTCCTATCAAGTCCTACTCTTTTCAATAGTTCTCTGATCATCCCACGGATATGTATAATTTAACTACCACCCCAGCTCCCATGGAGTTTTGACTCCATACATTCACATCATTTTACCCGATCTCCGCATAGCGTCTACTCAGACCCAAACGACTTTGAATCTCACAACTGAACACCATTTCATCCAACCGACGGACCACCAACCTAAACCACACTGTCGTTCTCCACCCGCAAGAAGTTACATAAAATGAACGAGGAGCTTAATCCTTCAAAATCTTAACAGTAGACTCCCCCACCTCTTTCAAACTTCCAGTACATCATGTAAAATCCACATCGTTCATCAAATCATCACAAAAGTCACACTTTATTGTTCTTGACGTAACAACTACTTCTATATCATTCATAAATCAGCACCACCAGAATTAGCATGTTTCAACTGCATCTACGATATTGAAGACATTCCCAGATCTCCGCCTCATTACGTTAGCAGTGTCATTGAACACAACACCCAGTATCACAAACGAAGCTCAACGCAACCGCGAACCATCATTGCTAGTCCCGCCAGCTACCTGCCTCCCCTCAGCATCTCCTCACCACCCTAAGCAAACCCACACACAAATGCACATCAAGTCCTCTCTCCAACTACCCAACCCGCCCATCCCCAAGCCCTCTCCCAATTCCCCAACTCTAAATCCGATTCATCATCAGCGCCTCAAATCCACTCACCCCCCACCCCCAAAAATCCAACTCCGTCTCTAAAAATTCCCTCCCCCATCCCTTGCCAATCATGCGTTCTTGTTGAACAACTACCGGGTAGCCAACCAACTTACTTACACACACACACACCCCTACCTGCTACCACACCTACAACAGCCCAAATCCAAACCCAAATTCAAATCCGAATCCAAACATCAGCAGCCCACCCACCCACCACCTTTCAACTCAGTAAATAAATAAACAAACACACACACACCATCTCAATTTCTCCAAACATACCACATGTAGATAAAAAGCCAACATATATATCTTCTCATCTCATCTCTTCTCCAATCCAATCCAATCCAATCCAATCCAATCCAATCCAATCCAATCCAATCCAATCCAATCCAATCCAATCCAATCCAATCCAATC
>PQXL01000181.1:0-69907 GCA_004916875.1 Botrytis galanthina
GGTCACCCACCCAACTACTAATCCACCGATCTGAAGCTTGTGTATGGCAGAGCGGACGGGATGCCCAATTCTCTTCAGTCTATGGTCGTATGTGTCAGAACTTTAGTAATCTATTTATATATAGGGCAATAAATGCTGCCCCAACCACTAAATAACAACTACAATCTTTCCCGCCGCCCCCTCCATCTCCATAACCCTATGCGCCTCCACAATCTTTTCCAACCCCTCAAAAACTCTAATCGGGATCCTCATCTTCCCATCTCGAACCAATCCCGCCACCCTATCCAAAGGCGTGTCCAAAAACCTGTCCACGCTGCTCGCATACGATGTGAAGTATCCCGCGCCCACCGCAAAAGCATTCCAATTTTCCATGATCCATTTGCCGCCACAGATACCCGTTTGACATATTATACCCCCAGCTTTCAACAGCCTGAAAGAATCATCCAGGGTGGTCGGACCTACTAGTTCGAGGATTTTGTCGAAACGGATATTTGTGGTAGGAGATATGAGGCCGGATGGTGGATCGATGATAACGTGATCAGCGCCTGTATCGAGAAGAAGCTGGGTGCGAGATGGTTGTCGGGTGGTGGATGTGACGATTGCGCCGTGGTGGGATGCTAGTGCTGCGGCTGCGAGACCGATCGAGGAAGTTCCGCCACGGATGAGGAGAGAGTCGTCTTTCTTGAGTTTGAGGGAGGAGAAGAGAGAACCCCACTGTTGAGATGTAGTTAGTATCATTAATAGGTAATAGAGACGTATGAACGTATAAATAAGGAAAATCAAGAATTAGGTCACATAAAAAACTACTCACAGAAGTCTGAATCATCTCTGGTAACGCACCCCAAACATCCCATCCCAACTCCTCCAACCCTGCTTCAACTCCAATCCTCACAACTTGTCCTCTAGGCACAACACAAAATTCCGCATAACCACCATCAAAAGCACGGCCCATTCCACCCACACATGTAGCTACTTTATCGCCAACCTTCAATCCATCTTTCCCTGCACCATCCTCCTCCACAACAGCAGCAACAGTACCAACACATTCAATACCCAAAACTCTAGGGAGGGAAACCTCCGAGATAGGTGAGTGACCCTGTCTTGTAAAAACCTCCGAGCGATTGAGACCAAACGCCCGAACTTTTATTAGTACTTGGCCAGGTTGGGGGGTGGGAGTGGGAATTTTTTCGATTTTGAGAGAGAACGGAGGACCAGGAATGCGGAGCACGACGGCACGCATGGTTTCAGGAATGGCGGTGAACATCTTGATGTGATGGTATGATGTGAGAGTTGTATAATAGGGTGATTCGTGTGACGCGAAGGACAGTGGAAATACTAATATGAGTACTCGATAAGTATTCAGTATCAAAGGAGTATAGAAACTTTAAATGATAAGAGATACGTCCAGATACTCAGCTCAAGTCCACGGATATATCATTTGATGAATATGTTACATTTCTTGTGACATCGTAACTCCATGGGGTTAATGGATTTAGCCGGGAATTTTCTCCTGTTTGATTATGTGTAGGAAATAGTATCAATTATTAAAAGTGCCAGTGACTATTGGCGATTGGATGAGATACAGGAGAGGGGAGTCAGACTTAATGTTGACTAAAAAAAGTGTGATGCTTCTGCGGGATATAAGACTATTTACCGTCTGCTAAAGATCGAATTTCAAAGAGAACAGTTTCGAACTCCACGAGACATCTCTCAATGAATCAAAGAATCAACAGCTCAAGGGCATGAAAGTAGCTCAAATATGAAAAAAAATGCGATTCTTAATATTGACCTCAATAGTATTTCTAACATCTTAGGAAAATTCCTTTTCTGTGCTCACTCTCCCTTACTTCAAACATAACCTGACACCCAACGAAGAGTGCACCCCAGGCCGTAATCAGAAAAATGATTCCTAGTTTTTGGATTAGTTGGATTACCCTTGTCAATATTTGAGTAAAACGTACCTGAAAAGTCCCTGAAAATGCCTGAAATAATGCTCTTCAACCCATCAACACCAACAGCAAACCCAACCAAGTTTGCTATCATCATGAACATCAAATTCGCCACTGCACCAATACCGCAAATGACTCTGTAGTATGTAAGATCATTGAGCCACTTCTTTCTTGGGAAGAGCATGCCAGCAATAACTTCCGGTAACATGAAGAAAACGATGAGCCAGCCCCACACCAACAGGTTAAGACTTATATCATGCCATAAAGCTACAAATGTGAAAACGACGAGATAATTCACAATTGATCGGACTTGGGCTTTCCAATTTCGTGATGAAGAACCTCCCATAGGGATGTAGATGTAGCGGATAATCCAGCGGTTGTAGCTGCGATGCCAACTTCGCCAGAATTGAACAGTAGATGGGTTATCGGAAAGACAGCGAAGCATATTTTCCGGAGGGTCAATTCCATCAATGAGAGACCAAAGTCTAAAGAATCTCCAAGGTAAGAGAAGCTTCAACCATAGTACATGAAGATTGAAGTATGAGAGTAAACTCAGTTGAGCTGGGGTGTAATCAGACCAGTTGGGATTGCCTTTAGAAATAGCCACACAATAATCAAAATGTAGGAGAAGTTCGATTGCCAACAAACAAAGTAAGAAACGAATACCATACTTAAAGGTTCGTTTACTGTCTATGCTAGCAGGGCGATATTTCGACTGAGAAATGTAATCGTTAAATGTAAAGATTGGTCCTGCTAAATATAGAGGGGCATAAATCGCATATGCGAAGTAGTTTCGGTAATTGTAGTCTTTGTCCGGCGCAGGCATCGAAACGCGATCTCTCTCGGAAAGATTGGCAGGGTCAAGTTGCTTCTTCTTTTGCGCATTAGTATTAGATGAGAGCATACGGACGGCACTTTGATGATGACCTACCTCTAGTGCACTTCCAGCTCCTTTCTCTAAACTCCAGTAATAATCCAAGTTGAAACTGATCAATCTCAGGACAGTAAGATTAAACAGAATCTCCCATCGTGGAATGATACCCGAATAACTATCCATCCACTCTGCCCAGCTATGCAACATAGCCCCTTCTTGAAAACCGGCTTCATTCTTGGGAGACACATATTGTGCTATTGATGTATATCTGTACCCATCTGAGAGCTCGTTGGCAAACAATATACCGATATTGAAAACCCATGTTGCTACAGGCACAAACTTTCGAGGAAGTCGAGTCGCCAGACAGTAGTTTGCATAGACTATCACAATGACTTTAAAAGCTGAAAATCCATGCAAAGCGAGAAGGTATATGAAGGCAAAAATGAAGTCGAACCCGGTACGTTGTTGAAGTCTCGCATTGCCTTCTGCCACAGATATGTATGTGTTATTGCCGTTTAGTTTCGGTGATCCGACTCGAGCAGAGATTGGTCTGAGAAATTCATATACTCGTCGAAGGAGAGGATGGAAAACGACGAGAATCGCGAGATATGGTACGTTGGTTCGAAAGTTGTAATATTGTGCATCTGAAATATCCTACATTCAATTAGCATTTGCCATGGCCAGCTTTTTCAAATAAACCATACAATTTTGCGCCCAGGAATCCATCCATCAGAAAGAAGATGCTGGTATTTATGGTAATTAGGATCGGAAGCTGGACAACAGTCAGATCAATATTTGCCAGAAAAGCAAGTCATATACTAACGTCTAGACACATCGTAGGCGATCCAAAACATGTATGGCACAACCGTTAAGAAGATGAAGTAATAGAAATAAAACTCTGTAGTATTCCATCTCGACGGCTGAGCAATTGGTCTGCCATTGCTGTCTGTTCGTACCCCTTCGCCTGGTTTCGAATCATCTCGTTTTGACTTTGCTGCAGCAGGATCAATTTCATATGGAGTTGAAGAGGAATTCGTGAAGCGTGTATCGATGGTATCTAGAGCATAAATACTCCGCACATATGAGAAAATACTCATTGCTCAATCATGTCATGGAATCGAGAGTTCTGAAGCGGCAAAGAACGAGGTATAAGAGGCGAGGAGGCTATGTGAGAGAGTGTATAGAAGTTGGAATTTATACAAGAAAGTAAAGAGAGACTGAGAATATATCAACAATTCATAACATGAATTCCAATCCTGATTAGGGGTTCAATTCAAATTGTGGGGGTTCCTGATGGATTCAGCCAGATATGGAATTATTAGTTTCTACCTTCTCTACTCGTACCGAGTATTATTTTGATATTTTTGGCTTTCCTCGGCCCCTCTGGTGATCCCATGCCATGTTGGTGATAATTGACGGATCACGGGATGTCGGTGCTTAAAGTAACGCGTTTCTCTAGCGTATCAGGAACCCTGAATTTCCAAGATTGAGGCTACGACAGTCACGTGGGCAGTGCCAATTTAGCTTAGTAAGCATTATTCAGCAGTCGCACCAATAAACGATTGCAAACAGTTATATTGTAGCTTTTAAGACAGTGTTAACGTTAACGCTGATATTTGATTCCCAAGTTGTGCTTGATTGAATACCATCTCAAGCATGCCTGTCACATTATATATACAGCCAGGTGAATACTGGTTGTTATAGCTTATCGGTGACCAAAGACCCTTACTTGACTGAGAATGCAACGTTGACTCCATTTCGACTGGATTTGGTCATAACATACTCCTCGACGTACTCTAAGCAATCATCCCGATTATAGATGGTCTTGAACTCTTGTACCATCCTAACCAAAAAGTACGCCATATCAGTGTATGCGTTTTGCTGGGCCGGGCATGTGCGACGCCCTCCAGAAAATGGAATAGATTTCCAACTGTGTTTAAGTCGGACCATCCTGTCATCCGGATACTTTTTAACAAGCTCTTTGAGAAGAACGTGTTGGTATCCCGATGAGCCATTCATATGCTTGGATGATGTACCTGGCAACTTTGACTGCTTTTGGAAGCTGATCTCTTCGTCAATATAACCTTCCAAAGTAGCATGGATCTTGGCGCATTGAGCAAGCCATTTCTTGTCGGGACCAACAAGCCATGAAATTTTGTCTGTCATGTAATTGTTTCGCATTCCTCGAAGGCCCTCGTCAAAGTCTTCTGAGAACTGTCTAGCTTCGGTAGTTCTACGTGTTCTGTAAGCTTTCAACAAGATCAGTTGACTGAAGGAGATATACCTACTGTTCGGAAGGTGAGAGGGAACCAGACGATTTACCGAAGATAAATTCCATGGGACTATCTAAGAAAAGCCCCTGGGTAAGAGGTTGGATATCGATCGTAGAATCATCACGAGGAATACGTCCAAGGAAGCGTTGCAGATGAGACTCCAACCCTGATAATTGAGCAACTTGTAACCGACTGAAGACGGGTTGGAGAAGTTCTCGAGACCTCTTCCATGTGTGCCCATCAGTGGTAAAGGCGCCATCACCTAGCAAGGCTTACGATTTGAAGGCGCGCTTCCGAGCTTATCGGCTTGAGTAGCGGCGACAGTTTGTATAAGCAAAGGATCCATAGCCATCCAGTGATTTCTACCGAAGAATAGTGTGTGCGATGTTTTTCCATATTTTGCGAACAATTCAGCGTCTAAAGCCAGTGGCTTTCCGGCCTTTGTGTACTTCATTTTCTTCGCGAGGAGGTCGAATCCTAGAATCCGATCAAAGTGTTTGTACTTGACCGGAGAAGAGCATCCGGCTTTATTTCTGGTAGACCAAGCCTGTATTTTCGTCCACAGCCAGTAAATTGTTGGAAGAACAATACTCAACAGAAAAGGGTTATTGAACAATCTCGCCATTTTTTTTAATTTATGCTGGCGTTGTTTAGATAATTAGACCGTGGGAATGAAAATAGCGAAATCAAATTCGTCGAAAGCCCAAGACTTATAGGAGAATAGCACCAGCTGTTGGTTTGCCAATATGTCCCTACCAACAATGGCCATTTGAATGATCTCTACAACACTGTATAATGCAAGTTTTTACCTTCTACATTTGGTTTGCGTGTAAGTCGACACAAAATCCGTTGACATGTAATATGTCTTTCCTTCCAACGTCGAATTTCATGATTAACCGCATTTGAAAGAATCTTCTCGGGGTTTTAGACTGCTGTAAAGATTTCTACGAGAAGCATTGCAGGCTGCATATCCATCACCGCCCCAAAAAATATCAATTTGATCAGGGCACATTTTATCAAATACGACTCTGAATCGCAAGAACGAAGCTCTAGATCTTTTGCTCTGCTTTACGTAAGCCTCGTCTATCCCTAGCAGTGCGCCTCTCCAAGCCATGTTTCCTTCGCTACCTACCCTGAGATACGCAATGATTGACTGTGCAGAGTTCGGTATGAATTAAATCTTTCAAGAGATAAGCGCAAAGTTGACCCTTGCGAGAAAGTCTCCCAATCACGAATATTAAAAGTACCTAGTTCGAATTAGGACTGGTAAGGTTACCTTCGGCATCCTTTGCCATTTTGGCCTGCCTCCGTGTGAGTGGGTCATTTTAGGCAGCTTTACGGAATCGTCAGACTGCTTAATACTCTAAGCAGGCTATTGGAATTCTTCGATCGCGATTACCATTCTTTTACTCTCATTCTTGATTACATCTTCAATTGTTCCAACATGCGTCGTCAATCGCTTAAAGCCATAGTTTTTACTATCACCTCCCTTGCTATCTCTAGTTGTGCTTTACCAAATCTAGTTCAGCCATTACCTACTCGTGAGGCTACTAATGCCACTCGCATCTCCAATGACACCGAAAGAAAACCAATCGCGATAAATACTGACAGTGGCACAAACAATCAAGTATCGATTTACACTAAACATGAGGAACCTCCATACGCCGTTCTTCTAGTGCAGTCCTTACCCTCTTCTTACAATATCACGCTCCCTGTCTCTACCTGTCTCAGTATCACTGAGAATTCAGATCTTAGCGCTAAAGAGAACCCCATTTGCCCTAATGGCCAGAAACTTTACTCCCTGCTCTTTGAGACAGCCTATTGTGTCGGTCAACCTCAACATACAGTGGAAGGAGCGGATAAATGGCTTAACGGGGGTCTCTGGATACCCACTGACCCCATAAGATGGGTTGAGAAATGGTCCATGATGTACAAATGTGCTCGCACCGAAAGAGACATGCTAGATAGCCTCGCAGAGACAATTGGTCATCAAACTCTGGACGCTCGCCGCATTCGAACTATCGTGTATCCTATTATCAACGATAATGAAGTGGGTCTCACTTGGGATCCTCCATCGGCAGGTTTTCTTGGTCCGTAAGTAGGCAAGCTTCCCGAGGGGTTCTGTCTTTGGTCCTCTTCTCCGGAATATGCTAATGTTACCCATCTCGTGCGTTCACTCAAATGCCCTGTACGCCAAAAGTCATACATGCACCTTTTCACTCAAAGTGAATGTCGTGGTAAATACGTTCTCTCTGATAATTTTGGATGGAATGTTACGCTTTTTGATGAGGTCGTGGAGGAGTGGTCGATTCTGTTTACATGCTCCGACTATGAGTATGCAGCAGGAGACAGAGAACCGGCGATTGAGAAAATGCAAGAATTGAAATTTTTGGATGCAGAAGAAGAAATAGCCGCCATAAAATCACTTCTAACCAAAGTTAAACTCCCCGCAGCACATAAAATATCTGCTACTCCACAAAACGCAACTCTCGCACTAACTCGAGCATTCCGACCGCAAATTTTCCAAATTCCACTCTCAACCTGTCTGTCATCCACCTCAAATACCCACATATTCTCCTCCTTTGTCCGCATCGTCACTCCACCTACATGTCCACCAGAACTGCCAAAATTATGGACATTAATATATGCCAAGCCAGGCTGTCTTGACCTTCTTCGCTTCTCACCTGCGGAGTCCAGCTACCCGCTTTACAGGTCACTGTTCGAAAACATTCCTAGGGGTAATCCAAGGGTAGATGGCTGGTCACTGGGGTTTGTATGCCACCCGGCGCATTTTGATGCTCGTGTCGATCCTAGAGACTGGAAAATGGAAACGGAAATGGAGTTGATTTTGGAAGGAAAGGGGGGGAGGGATGTTGCTTTGAAAGTTGTGAAGGCTGGGGCTGGGGCTGGCGAAAAGAAGGAAGAGGGTTTAATAGAAGGTATGCAGCTCGAAAGCCAGATTAAGATAGAAGCGGCGCAAAAACCACTGAAAAATGTGTGAAAGTTAGACAACCTGAACGAGTTTAAGCTGACTTTCCTAGGAAAACCAGCTTGTGTGCAGTCCGATCTCAAGCAACCTTTGATTATGAAATTTTATTGTGCAGTACACGGATTCGATATGTAATAGTTTCATAGGCTATTGAAGGTAGCAATTTTAGTGTTTCATTCGTCAACTCTCATCGCGATCATTTAATGCTTGGCACAATGTGTTACGTCCGATCTAACTCAGATCCCATTGTATCATTTGCTTATTCAACCCAATTTTTCCTCTACCTTTCATGAAATGATACTGGCGATGAATCCGTAGTCTAATTCTTTGGTAGCCTTTGCAATATTGCGCAATTAGTCTTGAACGATGATATATTACTGCAATTATATAGAGAATTAACCACCAACACCAAAAAATAGACATTCCTGGAGTCAGATATGGAAATCTTAAAGCTCGAACTGGCCACAACACTACTAATACATTATTCTAATCTAAACATTGACAATCATCGATCCTAGCAAAACAGGGTCCTCACACATATCATTATGATGCAGTCTTTTGTATAAAGATGGCACCATGTTCGACTGATCTTCCCAACCCCATCGATCACTGCAATCTTGACAATTGTATAGCACACCGGCGAACCCCAAGTTAAGCGTTCCCGTATGCTCAACGAGGTAATTATCAATACGAGGTATCAGCTCGCGCATATAATGAGCGTGTGCTTGAATAAACATCGTTTGTTGAGCCAAATTATCCCAATTCGTGACAATATGATGTAGATAAGTGCCACCTTCTCGTCCCAGATTCTCGAGCTGCTGGACAGTATCTGCACCTGTAGAATTTCGTAGCGCAGTCAGATGTGATGACGGTCTCTTGGGTGAATTGTTTCGAGAAGAGTGGGGGACTTGATCGATGCAAGCATGGTCTTGACAGATACTGGATCTTCATCATACATGCTAACACCTATATCAAAACGAGACTCGGCAACGTAATTTTTATCCAATTGTGCGGGGTTATCGGCAGGTATTGCATTCTTGCTCGTTATAATCGCGGATACAAGTAACCAAATTATGGGCAAGGTCAAACCCAAGGAGATATTCCTTACTACTGCTGTTTTACTTGTGAATTGCGAGACTTCAGCAGGAGGATTTTCACAAAACGTTGCACCGGGCATCATTCTTTCACTTTCTCTGAGACTGCGATAATGTGAACTGGTGTTGGTGGACTTTCCCGATAAGGCAAGTAAAACAATCACTATAGTGTAGTATGCTATGCGCTGCACCGGCGAGACATAAGATATCGGGTTGGATAGCATCGAAAGCCAAAAGATCAAGGTAGATGAAGCGCTCGATGCAACAATATTAGAGACAAGTGATATGTTATCGTTGTATTCTGGAGGTGTTCGTACAAAAAGTGTTGGGGAACATGCAAGCAACGAACTTCCTGATAGTATGGCTGCAGCCGTAGAACAAAGATTGATGAAAAGTAATACAGAGGTATAGCTCAGGATCGGGGTCGAGCGAGCAGTATCTTCGAAGGCATAACTCGAGAATCCAGTGATGACAAGACCAAATACGGCGGTCAGGATAACAAATCCATGGTGAGCGCTCATTAGGACTGGAGGGGCCTTGATAAATTCGATAGTTCTGCAAGCTACGGAAAGCAAGGCTTTGGAAATTCCACAAGAAAGTGTTCCAGTTATTTCAAAGATTATATCAGGTACTGTGAGTCGGTATTCTTCCCAAAGAATGATGGTTGATGCAACAACGACTACTCCTTTTTCGCACAGAATATTTCTCTCTTAGGCCCCGCCGCAGAGCCGGATAAAATCTTATCTCTTGCTCACTTCCGCCAGACATATCTTCCTCTGAAACCAAAGCGTTCTGGAGCAAGTCTCGGTCAGTTAGATTCTAGGTTGACAAAAGCGCTATAGCATTGTTTCTTGGTATATTTCTTTTTTGGAATTTGAAACTGAGGATTGCTGTTCTATCTTTTCATGGGACCTATTAGGTATAACTACAGCATGATCTGATGACACGAGGAAATGTTGGTGACAAAGCCGACGGAAATAATACTTCTTCAAATTGAAGTAAGATTCTAAAGTGGTCTCTATCTCTCCGTCGTTGCAGAATGGACCTGTCAGGACAATTCGTCACCACTCTGTTGCGTTACGGCTGGGTCAGATCGCGCACTCGATACTCGATCAAACTTTGTTTTCGATAATCTGACCCGAATACTACCTACATGCGTAGGATAAATTACCATATCCGCCAATACCTCAGAGCTCCGTTTAAACAACTTAGCCTTACTAAATAACAATGTTTGTGAAAGAAAAATGGTAATATAGGGCATGGAGGGATAACCAGAAAATTGCTTCATGTTGTTATGCTAAAGAGAGAAATTCCATATCTTCAAGTCGTCTTTGGTGCGGATCTGTGCCCCTATTGGGTTCGCTAGGCCGATCCAACAGTTGGGATGACGTTTGATATACATAGCGCGACAAGGATATCGACAGAATGACGGAATAGGCTTCTTTTCGAGAGTACAAAAGATAGATCACATGTCAGACTGCCAATGACAAGCTTCAAAAATAGCAGCTTTTCGGTTTTCGATTCTCTCGTTGCGGCGTGTACTCTAGTTGTGAGAAGTTCTACTAAGATATAAGTTCTCGAGTTCCTGTTCCTAATGCGACCTGTGCTTCTTGCACAATAGCGGATCTGCCCTAGTGAAGATCTTGCACGGAGGTGGATTCGAGATTCGTCAGGCCGTCGAGGATTAAAAGTGGATTGAAAATAGACTAACGCAGGTCTCACCGCGTTTGGTCTGATTCGGCTAGGGTAAGGTCGCATTATCGCTTACCAGATGCAGGGGGTTTCAGGAGATTAGATCAAGGCGGAAGTAAGTTTTTGAGTTGAGAGATCAAAGCATCTTTGCTGTTAGAGGAGCGAAGTAAACTATATACCGAGGCCATAGGGAACTAGTAAGAGAAATGCAGCCAGGGGGGGGGTAGGAGGGTCAACACTTAAATTCATCTGAAAGGAATCTACGGCAGCACTGTCATGGGTACAGCTCAACCTTTGTGTTTGCTGTTCCCAACTGCTTGGGTTCTACCCTTAAAGTCCATTATAAACCGGAGATATTGTATGCGGCTGACCTACAATTGTGTTCTTGTCACAGGGAAATTTGTAAATGTGAAGAGGGAAAATAAATAATTGTAACGACGGTGATGAGATCTAGGAGGCGGTAATGAGAGGACGAGTAATCTAGCGTGGTCATACAAGGCGGGTAATATATTATAGTACAGCCATGCTAGAATGTTGACGAAAAATATGAGATCTGACCTTGTCATTACACTTTCTTCGCACATATTGGCGGCCGGTTTGCAACCCTATAACTGCTAGACTTGAAGATGGGAAGTGGTGTATAAGATACTTGGAATAATTGTAATTAGATATCAAATAATGAGAAAAGATTCTGGTGCATGGACCATAGAGGTTTCTGTTAATAAATAACCAACTGGAACAAGGAATAGTTGCTGTAAATTTGAGAACCTAGGAAGTGTGATTGAAAGACCCATACCAAAGATATTAGGGTAAGCGCAATTGCAGTAATAGGATAGAATCGAACAGATAGTACTGATTATATATCAGAATACATACAAGGCGAATTCACATTTTCTTGCATTCAGATCAACAGGAAGCCTTCATCATAGTATTGACATGGTTGTTTCATTGATGGAGAAGATTGAAATAACTAAGTTTAATGCTAAAACTAATGGATGTATACTTTGGAGGACACACTCTCAACATTCAACCAATCCTACTATCATCAAGCTTCGATGGGAACACAATTATCTGTTTTGGTAAAGGTGGCATTCCTTCGATGTCCGCATATTTGAATGCATGTCTGGGAAGGTTCGGAGGCATGGTTATTGACGCGTAATATCATGCACTCTTGAAGTTTCTGGGAATGGATAGCGCACTGTCATCTGCAAGTTTCCTAGAACGTAACCATTCATGCAAACGATACAGTTCTGGTAACTCTCCGAGTCACGGTATTTGATTTTCGCCCCTCTATTTCCCGTTCTAAAATATGAAGAAAGTGATCCAAACAAACAGAACAAATTGCGTAGTTCGTCATCGCTCATGTGCTTCAGTAGACTATCGACTCTTAGCGGTAATTGTGTTGATTCAGTGTTTGCATTTTCAACTTGAGCATTGCTATAGTACAGCTCTGATTGTATCTGCTGAAAAAATTGTCGTTGAAATTTGGTCTGTTGAGACGGGCGGCATTGAAGGATTGCGACGAATGGAGTGGGGAAATGATGGATATTCAGATCAAAAATCTCGCGCTACAATTACTTAACCACTGTTATCTCATGGAGCAAGCATTAATGGGCCTTCAATCGTGGGATTTGTTGTGTTTCTGGAAAACGAGGATTTGCGGCATGGCCGTGAATCGATTCAAAGAGGAATCTTCGGTTGTCCATGTCTTGAACTTGTTCGTGCATTTGACGATGAGAAGTCGTTGCATCATTGCAAATGCCGTTCCGCATCAGTTCCCAACACGTCCATTTTACATGGGCTTTCAAACACTTGTTCTCATATTGGAATTTGCCGGGGTTTGTTAGATTCCACTGTAAATTACAATCAGCTGCGTGTTACATATGAAAAATGGGAGGAGGAGGAATTGGAGGGGGTTTCAGAGTCAAGATACTTACGGAACAAACGCTTTGCATCATGCAAGATTGGGAAGCGGTATGGCAAACGCGTAAATCTTCGATTGATGTGATCCACCTGCCCTCCGGTTCTTGGGACAGAGATATTGGACAGACCAGCCTCAATCTTTGGGGTACCTAACCGTTGAATGTTTTCTGTGTATGTACTGTAGTCAAGCTTGGTGGAGAAGGAGAGATCATATGGTTCGAGAGGGGGACTGTTGTACCGATTGGTCCAGGTCCGAGTCGTTGTTTGCCTTGATTGGGATCCAGGTGATTTTGATTGGAAAAGGACTGATAAGGCTGGTGTACCTGGTACAAATTTGGGGGTGCGTGATCAAGCGCTGAGTACGGTAAATGAGGTTGAGGATAGAAATTTCCAGCGCCCGGGTCGAATCTGTGTTGACCGAAATTCAAGTTGACGTGAGGTTGATGGGGTGGAATAGCAGCCATAGAGTTACGATGTGGAGGATGTGGTGAGAATGCAATTTCATTATCAACAATATCCAGATTGAGAACTTCGTCTGGCTTTTTGTTGGTGATAGGTTGGTTTTGAGGAGAGAGTGGTGAGAATGTGATTTCATTGTCAACAAGAGGTAGAATGAGAGTGTCTTCTGTTTGTTGTTGGTGATAGGTTGGTTTTGGGGAGGGGGTGCTGAAGGTTCAATCAATGGTAATTGAGAAGAGTCTCCTGTGATGGTCAGTAAGTTAAAATATACCGGAAGCCTTGATTAGCTGTGAAAATGCCATCATACCTTCAATCTTAGTTTCGTCGACGGTATAGGGGTCTTCTTGTGAACGACAACAAAATTCCATTAATTCAGACAGCAATGCTGCTGATATTCCGCCAAGTCCGGTTTCAGAACACAACATGTCTCCTTGGTTCTCCATATCTACGTACCTTAGGTTTCTGTAATGGTCGGTTTCTAAACCTTGGGTTGAGATATGGGAAGGTTGGATGGAGTTGTGGAGTGGACTTGGACAAGTTTGTAAGTAGCTCGACCCAACAGCGAACGCAAGGCTTCGGATGACTTTTCAGTATCAACGGAACAAGCCATTTCACTTTTGAAGGTGAAGTGTTGTTTACTTTATACCGTTCACGTGTACTAGCGTGTTTTCACCTTGGTAAAGGAATCGACTTCGCCAACAATAGTCGGCTGTTGCTCGCTTACTTTATTTTTTCAATTCAAGTTTAACAATAAGTTTTCTTCAAAACGAAACAGAAAACTCAGTAAACACTTCCAATTCTGCCTGCCGTGAAGTGTGTGTCCAATTGGGCACAGCCCCCACCGATATCACCGAGACCATCTTCGCCGTTTGTTCCGGGGTTGCAGTTCTGATTGGAGTACGTAAGCATCCGTTGCCCGGACATGGCAACCAAATAGGCGGAGATGCCTATCTTGTCAAGAGAGACGTAGGTACAGAGACTTGGTGTGTGAGCCCATGTAGGCTTGTTGGATCCGATTTTGGCTAAACTGGTAGATGTTAGCATTAGTGGTTAGAGAATTCGCTCACTTTCGATTATCGAAACACCTTAAAGTTTGGGGGCTTGTTTGTGTAAGTCATAGAATTCTTGCCATTTTTCTTCTGAATGCGCATTGGCTTTATTGAGTGCCTGAGGAAGTATGTGTCCCTGAACTGAGAGTCCTAAACCGAGGACTAAAGCCATGACCGAAGCTGTGGAGAATTGCATCTTCACTAGGAATAGAAAGCTGTTGAGTGAGATAAGCAGTGACTGCGAAGAAGAAGAATGCGATTATGGAAAGCGTTAAGATAAGATTTTTTAGTCTTCTAGAATTTCAAATGAATGTGGTGCAGTTGGTACTTCGTATTCTTTGAAAGTTAAATGAGTGTGTGCTGTTGAATATTATACAACCATAATGAAAACTTAGAGGATCTTTATACCATTTTTTCCAAAGGTGGTAGTTGGGAAGTTATTTCCAAAGTACCTACATCCGAGAATAGAAAGTTTCCAGTTTCCAATCTACGAGAGAAACACAAGGTTGAAGATCCAACTTGCTCATTATGAGATATCCTACCAGTTTGAAATTTCTATCCGAAAGGTTCGTTCTTTGACGAATCGCCAACTAACTCGGTAATCCTTCTCGTTTCAAAATACTCTTAGTCTTATGAAATACAGATATCATGGTAGCAGTAGAAGGAGCGTGAAGACTTTCTATTAACTTGGATCCGACAATACGCATAAAGCCCATACTCGGATCTACCTCAGCCTCTTGAAGAGCCGTTGAAGACTTTCGTAGGGGTATGCATCTATACAACAGAAGAGCGAGAGGATGTATCGGCTCTGCAAAACCCAGTACATACACATGTAGTGCTGTGCCTTATGAAAATTGTTTGATGTTTTGCATGGATTATGTAGTGTTTTTTGACTAAGAGATTATAAGCTTGATAAGAATTTTCAATGAGCTGTAATTTACTTAGGCTATACGAAGCTTTCTTTCCAAATCCCGTTCATGACACGCAAATCATCCCAAAGTTGAGAGTATGAGCTAGCCACACTGGTCTCACGCTAGTAGTATATACACTTCACCACAGCGAATATTTCAAAAATCAAGAATTTCACATTCAAGAACTAGATACTAGCCTTCACGAATACCACATGGTTTTAGACACGCAGCTCACTATTCTAGCTAGCTCGTCTAACTTGTGATATATAAGCCAACCCAAACAGAGCCATGCGTGAGAAACGATGTGATCAACATTACTCCTGTAACTACAGTATAAGCTACCTTGATAGATCTGAAAGTACGATCCCGTGAAGAGATAGAAACCTTCCACTTCCAACACAACTCCAAATAAGAACTTCGCTTATCCTACCCTCCGACATCAAATCAAGCTAACCCCTTCATCTTACTCGCCGAGACACGATTATTCTTTCAATCCTCTTCTTTCTAGACAAATATACTATCAAAGACCAAGCAGGCCGATTTAATCTTCTCATCCATCAACAACTAATACAAAAATTTAGTATCTCGAACAGCGGCATCATGTATTCCTCCTAGAATCCTGCCACACAAATTACCATCACAGTCGTAGCACGCTGCACAACTAAATGATCGCATAGCTCTCTTTTTGACTCTCAAATTCTTCTTCACTGCTCAAAACCTTGTTTTTTATTCTTATATTGATCGACTCGATTCAGAAATCGACCTCTCGAGGGATGAATCTATTTGAGGTTCAATCCTGTCAGTATCAATTTCCATTCCACGTTTCTATACTCACCTTTCTAATCCGATCGAGGTCATTATATCAACGCCAACTCATCAATGTATCAAGATATCGAACAAGCGCCCAGAGTACAGATAAAAATAATGAGATGTAGATGTATTCGCAATACCAAATGCCCAGCTAGCTTCACACAACGACCTAAATCCAGCATTTCTGACGAGCAGTTGAGCTCCATTATCAATCACTCACGCAGCCTGAGTATGAGAATAAAGCCCACCCAGTTGTAAAATCAAGAACACAATCCCACACGTAAAAGAAAACCAGAAACCAACACATCCAAACTTTTGGTATTATTCTGCATATTAACTATCAAGTAGCAACTATCAACCGCAAAAGAACCATACATCACAAGCCTAGCCCAAAACACCACGCTACACTACACTACACTACACTCCACAAAACAAGCCAATTTCCTTTCCCAAAATCCCCAATCACTCCATCACAGATACACTCCATCACAATAACACTCCATCACAGATACACTCAAGACCCATATCATCACCAGATTCATACCCATACAATCAATTCCACAGCTGAATCTCCATCTCCATCTCCCAACTTTCCACAATACATGCCGCATCCGCTTGCGCATCCGCTAGCACACCCAGCTGTCCCCAACCCTCCTCTTCAAACCCCACCACAATTTGCGGGATATTTCCAAAAAGATGCTCTCGTATTGAATACCCACTAGTATTTCGAAAAGTATCTACAGACTCCTCATTCTCATTCTCATTCTCACTCTCACTTCCACTCTCACTCTCACTCTCACTTCCACTCTCACTCTCACTTCCACTCTCACTCTCACTTCCACTCAAAATCAAAACCCCACACTCCTCTCCCTCCTCTCCCTCCCCCACCCCCTCCAACCATCCCAAAACCAAAGGCGAACACGGCGTATTCGGCGGCACAACCGGACTCATCACCAACTCTCCCCTCCCGATTCCAGTCACCTCACCAGCACACTCATACTCGCACTCACTAGAAGAAGGACCCCAACCCTTACACCTCACACTCGGACTCCCCACAGCAAACTCCGGAACCCCCAAATAACCATCCCGCACACCCGGCGACGCGGGACTATTAACCGGCGTCAGCGGGGTGACCGACGATGTCTGCATCGCATTCCCGCGATGAGCTCTAAGATATCTAGTCGAGGGTGAAGGCGTCATGAAAAAACGAGGAATATTCAGAAAAGTAGCGGCGGACGGAGAGTGAGGCGATGAAGGGGAGAGAGAGGAGAGCGCGGGAGTAAAAGGGGAAGAGGGGGAATAAGAGAAATGATCGAAATCTGCATCGACGATACAGGTATCGATGACGATGACGGGAGTTTCCAGCGCGGATGCGGATGTGAGTGCGAATGTAGTCGACATCTTTCTTTCGGCATGCGCCCGCTCTTTTAATAATTCAATTCGATTAAATCTAGAAATCGAGACGATAGAAGGAATTCAAGAGATTCGAAATCAAATCTCGTTTAAAAGTCTAAGATCCAGATAATAAGAAAAGCAATCCGAATCAAACTAACAATTAAAACCGACACGGGCCTACTTGATCCCTTAAATATATTTCTCCCTATGAGGTCTCCGTCAAGTCCCGGTCCTCTAAGTGGTTGTATCATTTATATATGTTGGTTTTAATGTATTTCATCGGCTAACTGCTTCACTCGTGCCCTGTTGATAGTCTGCCACACAATACTTTCAGGCTTACAACTCGGTTGCACCGCCTGCGTCCATATAAACCGTCCTTTCATGTCCAAGAATCTAGAAGCTCGAATTTTTCGAACCACCGCATTCATGGCCGACCAACTAGGTCTCGAACAATTTGTTGGGATTGTTTCGTGATATGGGTATAAACGGATGTAGATCGGTCATCAAGGTGGCCTTTTCAAAACAATAAAAAGAACAAATTGAAAGCGCTGAAAGGAAAACAAAAAAAAAGCACACACAAAAGCAACGCGAAAGAAAATGAATGGTAGTTTCAATATATTTCTTTCTTTATTCTTTCTAACGAAATTGAACAGAGGGGATATCCATGCAAGGACTTCTATCTATAATGCCATGCCAAAAAACTGAATTCGCCAATGATAGAAAAATCTAAAGCAAAGGGTTAGATCTATACTCAGGAACAACAACATTGCTACCCTTTTCTGCGTCTGCCTTTTCCAAATCATTTTCGGCATCCTCTTGCTCAGCAAGGAACTTCTCGGCCTCGAGAGCTGCTATACATCCAGATCCTATAGATATAATTAGCCTTTTTCTCACAAAGTCTACAAAGATGGATAGATGACATACCTGCACTAGTAATAGCCTGTCTGTATCTCTTATCTTGAACATCACCAGCAGCGAAAACACCCTCAACATTGGTATAACTGGTTCCGGGCTTGGTGACAATGTATCCTTCAGAATCGGTCTCGATTTGCTCCTTGAACAATGCGGTAGCTGGGTCATGTCCTACAGCATAGAACAATCCATTTGCCTCTACCTTTTCTTCTTCGCCAGTAGTAACGTTCTTGAAAACCATATGGGTCATCAATCCCTTGTCATCACCGGTGATTTCGCCTCCTACAGTGTTGAATTTCACAGTAACTTTCTTGTTGGCAAGCAATCTCTTAGCCATCGTTTTCGACGCACGTAGATGATCTTTTCGGACCAAAACAGTAACGTGGGATCCGTATTTCGTGAGGAACATAGCCTCCTCCGCAGCACTATCTCCACCACCAATAACTACCAAAGGCTTGTTTCTGAAAATTGGAACGGCTCCATCGCAGACTGCGCATGCGGAGATACCATTTTGCCAGTATTTCTCCTCTCCTGGAAGACCGAGTCTGCGAGCCGAGGCACCAGTAGCAATGATGATCGAATCGGCTGTGTGTTCTGTTTTGTCGTCCCATTCGGTCCAGTATTTGAAAGGACGTTTGGAAAGGTCTACTTTGGCGACGGTTTCGGTGATAATTTCGGTGCCGAATCGTTCGGATTGTGCGCGCATATTATCCTTTACACAAATTCATCAGTTGAAGTTCTACCCAATACATGTGCACAGTGTCGATCTGCTTACCATAAGTTCTTGTCCGCCAATTCCCTTGGGAAAACCAGGGAAATTCTCTACATCGGTAGTAGTAGTCAATTGACCACCGGCAGCGATTCCATTGGCAAGGAAACCTTCATAAAGAACAGCTGAATACCGCATGTCAGCCCGATACCCCTCTATGAATTCTCGATTTCCAATCTCAGGATACAGACTTACGTTTCAATTCCGCACGCGCAAGATAAACGGCAGCAGTATGAGCCGCTGGGCCAGAGCCAATAACTATTTCACAAAGTCAGTATAGGTTCGTAGATGCCATCTTTTACATCCATTTTCTCATATTCTCCATCCCACCCCGCCACATTGAAAGAGAAGGGGAATACTCACTGACAACCTTACTATGCATCTTTCTCTCTATGTTTCTTCCAAGTAAATTTGCAGCAGTATTACTCTTGACCGGATTCTTCTGTTGAAAACAAGCAGCAGCCGCAATTGAAACACCCGAACCGCTTGCCCTCAAAGTACGTTTAAGAGCTGAAGAAAACACCTTGTCGATTTGCAATGATCTGCCCCTCTTTTTGCTGGGTTTTTTATCCTGAAATATGTGTATGTATGTGACTGTGAATTTAAAGGGCCTCGATCTATGAATCTATAAATCTATAAATCTATAAATCTACTCGCAGATGTTGTAATATAATAATTTTGGAGAAAGAAAGAAGTAAGTTCGAAAGTAGTAGTGGTGATGTCAAGTATTCATCTATTTATTCATTTGTATGCAAAAAGACTCGAAGGTTCGTATTATTGATTTCAAACAATGTTCCCAGTTCCCCGCCAAAATTTCGTGATCATCAAAGCCTCTAGGGATCTGGACCACCTTTGTGTCTGACTTTGCATCAATAAGCAGAATTCACAATTTATTATTATTGTGATACAGATTAGGCCTAGACAAACGTTACTCATTACCAGGTAAGATTTCACTTGACATAATTAGATCAGATCAGATCAGATTAGATAACATTTATACTCTATATTCTATTCTAGATTCTAGATTCTAGATTCTAAATTCTAACATTTTACAAACATATTGAAGGTTGAGACCGGATATCGTATGCATAAGATATCGTCCGATACATTCTGGGTACCCAGGTAATCGATATCCCGAAATTCCAAGGTCAATTCTCATTACCCCAAAAGTAAATAGATCTCTATCGATCCTCGCGCATTATTCCTCATCAATAAACACTGTCCAAGTGCTCTTCATTTATATTTCCATACCAAATACGGGTTGAAACCCAACATCAATTTCTTTACCTAGTAACTGCAACGTGTATTTTGCAGCTTTTCTGTTGCTCAACCCTTCTTTTTTCATTCCCGAGACTCATCTGCCTGCTGTCCAAATAAGCGATGACATTCAACGAATCTTATCCGGCCCCGAGTCTCAAATTATGGTTACTACAATAAATGACCCAGGTTAATATCTTATTGAATTCACTATAAAAAGGTATTGTCACTACCATAGGACTGATTTTATTCTAAAGTCCATCCATAAACGTCCATCTGCTACTTGGTATAATCATCTATAGTCCCATCTCTCTTAGCACCAAACCTACCCCCTATATTCATCCCACCAAACCCAGACATATCTCTTCTAAAGAACTTTCCAATACTCTTCAGATTCCCTTCCACGGCAGATTTAGCATCCTCGCTCAAAGGACTTACCCCTCTATCGCCAACCCCTCCAGTTCCCATACTATCCCTGGCCGCACTAAATAACTTTTCTCCAAAACCTGCGGGGTCAAATCGTGTCTGTAATCCCGGCATACCACCAGGTGTTCCAATTCCTAGACCTGTGCTACCAAGCCCCGCAACATTCATAAGTGGTGTGAGAAGAGGTGAATTTTGAACCAGCTGCTCATTAGCCTTACCATCTCTGTGCATACCAAACATTTCCACTAATGCAGCCTGATCTTGCTTTCTAACACCCTTCAATTCTAAGATTTTCCGGAAGTTCGTATCGCTACGATCGGCGATGTGAATTAGGTATGCTTGAACCAGTCCCTCTGGCGGTGAGGGACGGACCTGTAGCGTCTTGAGGAGCGGGTCCAGACGAGCCATTATGTTATTTACACGCTTTTGAAATGCGGTATTTGCAGTGGCTGAAGAGGGAGTGGGGGAATGAGAGAGCAAGGTGGTCAGTCCTTTAGTTAAAACGTATTTGTCTAGTAACATCTGAATAACAGGTTAGAAAAAATGTTTAATAGAAGTGGATACCTTGTACTTGGGAAATTTACATACCTGCTCTGCGCCTACCTCGGATACGGGTCGACATTGAACGATGTTTGCGATATACGTATTGGCCAAATGCTCGACAACGTTATCACAGAATGCACGCGCATATTGTTGCTTCCCCACCAACGGTAGTATTTCTCCCGCTTGATCATTGACATGTTTCAATAACTCTGCCACATAACTGCTCTGATCCCCCACACTTTCCATTTTACTCCAATTTGTATTCTTCATCTCACGCCATGCTCCTTCGCAGTCAAGTTCAACTCTGTTTACCAATGATAGAACTGCTGCGCTGGCAACACCCATAAAAGTATCGGATTGTGACGATAAGTCCACTTTGGGTGCCAATTCACTGTCAATTCTCCGTTTCAAATTATCTTCTAATTGCTGAGTGTTTGCGTGCCAATAATCCGCTGTATTGAGAACAAGGATAGTGTTCTCAAGACTGGGTCCTCCAGCTCCTTGTAAGAAAAACAGTAAAACCTGCTGAGCATATTGATCGAGATATTTAGCTAGGATCTTTGAGAAGTCAAGAAGTCGTTCACTGGTTGACAACTTGGCACATTGAGCCAGGGATGTCTTGTAAAAATGGAAAAGCTCGATAGATGACGCAATCACAGCCTGTGGAGAGAATTCTTCATCGGCTGCTAATAATGGTTGAATTCGATATTTGGGTATCATTGTGGCGAGTTGTTTGTCTTGTGAATCAACCCAAAGACTAAGATATGGTTCGAAGGCTTCCGAAATAGACCCGTGAAATGTCAGAGGTTTATCCTCGAGTGAGCTGAGAGTATCAATGCTTGCTCTCGCCTCTGTAGCGAATCTCTTTTCAAGACTTTGCTCGAAATCCATAGTTTCCTGTAGGCAACTTAGAAGCAAGTTGACGTCTATCCTACTTCCATCTGTTCGCCTCATGCTCCGCTCCAAGATTCCCTTGAAATCATCCCTAGTGCCTTCGCAAAATGCATTTGCCAGGACCTCATTAACTCTCCACCCAGCAGGAAATATTCCCGCATGTTCATCCTCAAATGTCTTAAGCATTCTCCTGAACCAACTGTATCTTCTACCAATATTATCCAAGCTTCCAGCTTCATCATTTCCCCTGAAAACCTGCCTGTATTCCCTCAATTGCGTATTGACATACCACGTCACCAATCTTGCCCGAGCGTTATCTCCCAATGCATCCATCACCAGACATGACTCTGCCAGCACTGCTTTCTTGCTCCCCACTTCTCCTTTGGCAAATGCCATCTCAAAATCCTCGCAGACTTGCTCCAACAATTCTCTTTGTAACTCTGAAACACCCCTACTCAAGGTAGCAATCTGGTCTATACTCCTATAGCTATTGAAATGCTTCATAAGTTGCAGTACAGCCTGAAGCAAGCTTGCACATTCTCGATATTGTCTTGTTTTGGCTAGACCCCTCAATTGTTCGTAAGCAGTCGTAAGCATTTGTAACCTTTTCAGAGCCGTCATGCTCAGGGTTAAGTTCTTCTTTGTGCCATCCAGTCTCTTGATATCTGCAGTCATCGAGGTGATCGTTTGCTCTGTCTGTATAGCCCGTGTCCGTACTGATTCAATCTTTCTGAAAAGATCTGCAAGCTCCGACTTTGCAGACTGCATCCGTTTGAGTGAGGAATCATCATTGTATGCTTGAGTGGCCACGAGATTCGCGATGTTATTTGACAGCTCATCCTGATGAGTTTGTAGAGCAGCAGCCGTTTGATCTATAGAGGATAAAGCCGAAGGATGGGAAAATATCGTGTTCAAATGGTCAATAGGATCATAATCAGCTGCGGGGAGTGAGTATGATCAGTGGGGATTATTGAATGTTGTAGAAGTGAGGTTGGGGGACTTACATGCATCCAGGGATGAAGGTATCGATACGCCATTCATGCTGTAATGAGTGTAATGAAATAAATTAAATTATTGAGAACAGTACTCAATATACTAATGCCCAATGCATGCGTGAATAAACCAAGTAATTATTGATGTGCAGTTGTAAAAAGGTGTTTGGTATCATTCCTTTCTCATGATAAAGTAGAAAGTGGTCGCGTTGTCTATGCGTGCATCCTCAAAACATGTCAGCCTCGTCAGCCTTTCAGCCAAGTTCAATTTCAATAAATTTCAATAAAGTTTGGATATTTTTGAGCTCCATTACAGAAGTATGCTCTTTATGAATCGCCTTATTATACATTGAGCTGTATAGCTACTTATAGTATGGGTATGCTTGACCCCATAGTGTTTTAAGAACACCGCCCCATGCTATTTCTTTGTCATTTAGTCATAACTCGTGATAATACCAAATAGAGAGCCGGCCTTCAATTTCATCTTCAAAAACAATAAAACCCCCCGAGAAGACTCTATTTCCCAAATCTACCTAATCGGGTCTTTGTGCATTCAAAATATTTATGAATGTTGAAAGCCCTCATCTTCCGAACCACCGAATTAGCACATTCGATTCGCCATACGAATACGAACACTGAGTGGTTTACGCATCATGTAGAGCTTTGAATCCAGCTGAGATTAAACTTCGCGGGCCTGGTGCATCTGCTGTCCCGGTCCAGTAAAACAGTCCCTGACTTCTATCAGTAAACGCCTATGACCAACAAAAAAGGGGGTGACATACTCCAAGACGCCTTTGTCTACAATAGTCGGCTTTCATTTTGACTGTTTGTGGGTTGTCGTAAGATACCCATCCCCCATCACCTCCGTGGCAGGAAGCTGAGATAGTGGTAGTATCGACCACTTCTTGAGTTCCGGGCCGCGGTAATAACTTGTACTCGAATGTTCCCTCTTCCCCACCGCAGCCTTGGTATGGGTGACCTGGTCCTCTAGAGTTCAAAAAGGATCTTCCATATACAGGAACTCCAAGTAATATCTTTGAGGCTGGAAAACCAGTCGATACAACATAATCGACAGCAGCACTTCCATTTGCTGCATCCGGCACGTTCCCAGGAAAAAGCTGGGCGTGATGTCCTGACTTTTGGGACCATGAACCATGAAAGTCATAGGCCATGAGATTGATCAGATCTCTAAAACAAGAGAACATGTTAGTACAACTAGTTTATGGAATACGGCCATGGGGGAAGAATGGATTTCATAGATCAAGACTTCATCGCTCGAGGAGTGTGGGTATAAATCATCCTTACAAATAATCTTGAGCTTTATAAAGATCGATGTTTTGCAAAGCCCATTGTCCGGCAGGTAAAGCGGCTGTTAAAAGATATCTTTCGTCGGGTAGATGAATTCGAATAGCAGCGAGAAGGGCAAGGAAATTTCGACCTTGTTCAGGATCCGATGGATGTTCCCAGTCGACTAGCTTGTCAGTATGATTGTTTTCAACCATAGAATCCAAACTCACTATCAACACCATTGAAACCTGTCGCATCAACTAGACCTCGGACCGACTTTCCGAAATGATCTCTTGTGGCAGCTGAAGCAGCAACTTGCGGGAAATGTTGGCTTGCCGCACCACCGCCTATAGAGATGATGAGCTGGAGATGCGGATGCTGTTGTTTCAAACGCATGAATGACCCTAGACAGCCGCCCCCAGTGGCACCGTCAACGGGCATTTGCATATCTGCCCATTCATCACTCAACTGATATAGTTAGCAATAGTCGGAGGTATCATTTCAAGGGACGAAAAACCAACAAAAACTCCACCATCCGGGCCAACATGGGCAAAAGCATAAAAGACATGGCTGATACATCCAAAGTTCAGTGACCCGGGTGTCTCTCCGCGATAAACTCGATAGTTGGGGTAGTATACAGCGTTTTTATACATAATGTTAGAAATACTCGCGGCTATTGATGGCTGAGAGGGTCTGCGAGTGTCTATCTGTGGTCTCGAGTTCCAGGGTATAGGAGGAGCTCCATATGGATATGACATTTCTAAGAAGACGAGGAAAACTGGAAATCAGTGAATGGATTATCTCCCACAAATATTTTCGTCTTAAATCAAGTCCACGTTGGAAAGCAAAAGTATCGAAGAGAGATTAGATGAGTGACTGACTTGGAGAAAGATGGAAAGCAGCTCCCTTGATCTTGAGGAGAGCGTTAATGTTTGAGTAAACTTTGGTACAAATGAATTCACCTGCGAGGCAAAGCTGGTAATGCTCGAAGATGGAGAATCAAAGGTCGGTATTTGATAGTACATATGCATGAGAAATGACGAAGGAGGAGATCAATCATACATATTCACTAATCAATCCACCAGCAGACTAGCATAGCTGAGTTGTGGAAGCGTGTGATAGTGGAGCGATGAAGGAAAAAGTGTGTGGGGATGATGACTTTGTAAGGAAGTTCCCAGTTAAGAATAAATTTCAAGATTGACGGCAAGACGACCTAAGGGAAGATCCGAGCCATGTGCGAGACTAGCCAAGTTAAAGCCGGTTTCAATAAGTCGAATGGGATGATTGCCATATACCAATACATATACCAATAGGTATGTATGTAACTCTCTTCTTCCTTTGCTACATACATAAAGAGACTGCCGCAGCCGTATATACACTCACACCTAAGGAGGTAGGTATCTTTAGGTTAGTATCCCGGGGGTAGATCTGCACTACCTGCACACCAGACCAACAAGCAATACTAGGTATGGATGTGTATGTGGCTGTGGCGTTGCGTAAAACAGATCGAATCAAATTCACAGTTCCGTAGCTCTACCATTGGAATCAGAGAAAGCGGTATCGTATCGATGTAGGCTCAAGAAGAGTATCGGAAGAACGACGGAAGATCATTCGGCGAGCTGAGAATAGCTTTTCGTGAAAGAGAAGAACGTTTATTAACTGATTAGTTTGAAGAATGCGTCTCAACCTCGACCGGCCAATATTATTTTGAGTATCACTATCAATCCAAATTTATATTCCGTTTGCCACGCCATTGAACCGACGATACCGTATTCGGAATCTTCCCCTTTGCTCTCGTCGAAGTTTGAACCATTCATCGTTCGATTCTTGGACCTATTGCATTGAGATTGGGATTAGAATCAGGATCAGGATCAAGATTGAAAGTTAAACATGCTTTTCGACTATACCTACTCGTAGGTATCCATTGAATCCACCATGTTACAGCAATCTAATGCAATGCTCATCGGCTAAACCCTTAGAAACTAGAGGGGTCAAAAACAAAACAAATGGAAAATCAAGTGCTGGATGGATGAATGTATAATTTATTTTACCAATTGAATGTGGGTTTCGAAGATTCCAATTACCAAGATCAACGTGCAAAGTTCGTGTTCTGACTCGTTCACTCATCCTGCATACATGCATGGCATTTGCATGCGCCATGGCTCATGGCTCATGATATCGATGCAAAATAGCGACCCTAGCTCCTAGCTACCTAACTCATCTACTGAGCTGCTACTGACCTGACATACCTAGTAGCTCCATACATATGATGATATGACCGACCATCTCCCTACTATCTACCTACCTCCCTACCTGAGCATACTATCTACCTACCTGAGCCTACTAGTATCTAGGTACCAGGTATCATCACCAGCCTACTCACTCACAACATGTGCGCAGCTCTGCAGCGTCAATGCACCGTCAGGCATCGGTAACCAATCTTGGACAATTCACCGTCATCAATTGTTATGAACCCTATCCTTGCTTCATCAGCATCGTGAGAAAATGTTTAAAACCTTCATCATCTCTTTTTGTGGAGATTTGGCTTGCTAAGGACAGCTGGCAAGTATTTGCGTGAGGTGCTGGTATCGGAGAGAATGAGTGCAAACACCCAATGCCTTAGCCAGTAATCTATCGCAAGCTAATCTATCATGATTCCCTGAGGTCCGATGTGTCAGTGGACATTCTGAGAAATCCTATATACTTATTGCTGTAGCTCTACGAGGACATCTAACAGATGCATTGAGCAAGTTATGGTACCGGCTCAGAATCGGTACAGGGTTTTTCGAAAAATAAAAGATGCAAGCAGCATACGAAGTACATGGCAAAGAAATGTGAATCGGATCGGCAAAAGAAAAGACCAATGGCCATAGCTTTAGCCGCAAAACAACCTGGAATGCCGAATCGTAGGTCGCACTCTTTATCTTGAACTGACATGCAGAAGGAGCCGAGTTGGCACGCATGTTGTAGTGCAGTAGGTGTATCTAGCCGAATCGTGCGAGTCCCTAGATGTTCCCTACTCGCCTACTTACTTATCTAATATTGAAGATTTGATAGGTTGGTACATGTCGGAAGTATAGTAGTAGTAGGACCTAGGTAGTTGTAGTATTATCTTTATTCAATATTCCGAGAAACGTTTTATGATCGCTATCGTGTATTCTAGTACTTCTGTGATACTCTCTACTCTGTGCTCGGTACTCTCTAGTGAAGGATATCGGACCAAGTAGTACTTCCTGTTGATTCCATTCATTTTTGATGCCATAGAATATATGTGTGTGCAACAAGAACATGGCCAGAAGTGACTTTGGGGCAAATATATGGTATCTGGTATCTGTGTGTGATAGTGTGTGAGCACAAATCTGTGGGTAGGTACCTAGGTGAATATGTGCCCCGTACTGTAAGATGTTCCATAAAGACTGGGATTTTTAGGTAAATTTTCACAGGCAATATCAACAACCGGCATCAAATGGATGATGTACTTGTTGTTGGTGCGGCAGAGTACCTAGTAAGTAGCTGCATCAAAAACTTGGTATCACTCAGATGAAGATTGGTATCTCATTATTGGGCATGAGTAAAGCGTACCTACATTGCCCATTGCCCATTGCCCATTACCCGGTATATTTGCTGTTCGGTCCCAAAAACTGTGTCAATCGTGGCTGGCATTATAATTAATATGGATCCATCCACCTCGCGAATTCGTTTATGTTTGAAGTTGGAAGTTTGGGTTAACATGCAGCTCAAGATGTTGAGGTGTGTTACCCCTAGTTTCACAATTATGATAGGCTGGCGCTAACCGTATTAATATTAATGACCCACCAGACTTCTCGAATCCGATGACTAATACGCGAGGCTGTCAAGAAACCAATCTTTCTCGACCTCACCAGGTCACTTCTTTGAAGTTATCACTCTCTGTACACCCACACTAAAGTTGAGGTTTGGATATTGTCCCATGTGATGTGAATTTTCCTTTCAATCACAATACATATCGTACCGCTCAGGTAAATCCAAGGCGCATTCTAGTTGTCTATCTGAAAAACAAGGCTCAACACGTACATTGAGCTCCACCAGATTCGCAATCACCTACATAAATCGTCTGCGTTGCTCCCTCCGGCAGATCACATTGCGAAATCATTCAATCAGCAACGAAAACCCAATTCTCGGCCGACCCATAGGACACCGAACATGGCTGAAATACTACAACAAAAACCCAGTGCTTTCGCAGCACAGGCTTCAGCTTCTGCAGCCCAGCAAATTCTAGATCACAAAGCCCCAGCATATAAGTTTTCATTCACACCTTTTCTGTTTAACAACTATCGCATGGGTATTTCACCCGATCGGCCTACGTGTAAAGCATATCTTCAAGGGCACTGTCCTCTCGGGGCCAATTGCCCTGATAAGCATGCTACCAATCCAAATAACTCATGGAATTTCAACAATATGGTTTGCAAACATTGGCTAAGGGGCCTCTGCAAAAAGGGTGAAACATGCGAGTTTCTTCACGAGTTCAACTTGAGAAAGATGCCGGAATGCAACTTCTTTGTAAAGAATGGGTATTGCTCTAATGGAGGTACGTTTGTGTAGCTATCTGATGCTTCGAGAGTTACACTAACCAGTCTAGATGAGTGTCTTTATTTACATGTTGATCCTGCCTCGAAAATGGGAAATTGCCCGCATTACGATAAGGGGTTTTGTCCGCTGGGCCCCAGGTGCTCCAAAAAGCACATTCGCAAAGCTCTCTGCGAATTTTACCTAGCAGGATTTTGTCCAGATGGACCCAAATGTAAAAAGGCTCATCCTCGATGGCCTTCTGACTTACCAAAGCCAACTATCAAGGTCGAGAGGGATCCAGAAGAAGTTGCCGAGGAACAAGCGAGAATCAGAGAGAATGCAGAGAGAGAAGCGGATAGGGAAAGAGGGTTTGGAGAAGGTCGACCTAGACAGAGATGGAGGGGTGGATTTATCTATCGTGGAAGAGGTGGTGGAGGCGAAAGGGGCCAGCGAGGGCGCGGACATTAAGGACACGGGATGCGAAACCAAAACTCAATTATTATGCAGCTCATGAGGGGAACCATGATGATGATGGACTACAATTACGGGATCTTCAGCTATTTTCCACCAGGACAAATTACTATCGACTTGCACGTTGTGGGTTACACAGGCCTTCCACTCCATACCCATCAAAATTATATCGATCTCGTTGGTCGTCTCACCGCTACTAACAAAGAAAACGGGTCTGTCATGCAAGGCGAGCCCCATCCTTCCCGCAACATATGCAAGAAAGCCGTCTTCATCACAACAAGGCTGAGACACGACTAAAAAGCTGTATATTACCAACCACTTTATGAACAGGCTACTGAGCGACTCCACCAATAGATAGAGCTGCGTCATGCAAACATCACCAAAAGCGGAAAAGCTCTCAGTGGCATAGTGTTGATCAATTCTTTTCTTGTCATTTGTAGTTCCGCATGGGATGATTATCTCAACCATATCGGTCTGGAACATCGTGATATTCCCAGGCACGGGAACGGCGTGGCTTGGGACATAACGAATATCAAGCCTGTTTCATGCCGAATTTAGACTTACCAATAGTGCAATGTAAATTATATTCAATGAATTAAGAACTAGCATGGATTTTTGTAAAAGCCAGTACTATCGAAGAGGAGCATGCGGTGGAAAAGATAAATTGCATTCCAAAATGAAATTATGCCTTTGAACATCTGTCCACGGTGGTCCCATCTAATAAACATGAACACTGAATGCCTAAAAATATTGGAATCCAAAGGATTATTAGATGATTGTTATATTCGACTGGAGTGTGATTTCTTCATCCACTTTGTAAGAATTAAATCAATAACTATGGTGCAAATAAGTTGATTATGTTTACAAGTGGAGATGTTTGCGCCTGTCCAAATCCCATATCCCCAAGACGCCATGTTTCACAATCCAAGATTCCAACGATGCAGACTAAAAACAACCACATGATCCAATTCACCCATTAGATCCCATAGCATGTCCTATATACCTTCTCAAAATATCAACATCCCATGCCTAATTTCCCTGCTGACTCGTAAGCGAAATATAATCACTTCCAGCTAAGCCAGTTCCCCCGCTCACCTCGGTACTATCGGGTGTGAAAGGTCTGCCCTCAAAGCTAGATGTACTAGAACTTCCAGGTATGCTCGCGTGAGAGATTTCGTCAGCGGGTTCGGGCTTGAACTTCTTCACTCCCATCATCCACCCTACCAATCCCCGAGGCACCCATGCCCCAATGAATCCATACACGCTGCTTCCCATACCCACTCGAATGATTCCACTATTCTTCCTTTCCATCGCGTCGAAAATCGCATTGTTTAGTTCTCGGAGACTACTGCCTTTTCCGTAGCCTCCACCTTGTGATCCACAACCCATTGCTGCCCCTATGTTTGACCGATTTACCGCAGCATAATTGCGTGAGTACATGTGTCGGGATGATGAATCCCAATCTGAGTTAGGAGAGCGACCCCGGTATGACTGAAGTTGATTCTTAGGTGCAAAGAAAGAGAAATCAAAAGTTCCAAGCTGGAGGTTGATCACGGGAATGGAAAGAGGTGAAAGCTCGGATGTAAGAACTTGGGTAAATGTTTTGAGGAAGGATGTGGTGGAGGACTCGGGAGCGTGAAATGCAGGTGAGAGAGATGGTATAATATTGGGAGTCAAGACGAGAACGGAAGGCTTTGGAAAGTTCTTGCTGTGAGTGCCCTGAAATGGTAATTCCGTGAGAAGAGGAAGAAAGTTTTGAAGGGTGAGAATAGGGTTTAATAGACGAGTATTGAGGAGATCCGATAATGTCGACGCCGATAGAGCGGCGATCGGAGAAGATGGATAAGCAAGTGAAGGAATAAGAATAAGAGATCGGAATATCAAGTGATGGGTTTTACCACCTTGAAAAGGAGAATGTGGTGCTCGTAAATGCGCCGTGAATCTGTCGATTGCAGCAGAGGCACTTGATGGCTACAATAATATTAGTTTAGACAACTCGGGTGACAAATACTAAAACTCACATCAACGATATCAATCATCAAAGGTTTGATATCTTGCCTAGATTCATTCTGTACTAGGACTTCGTCCTCAATCGTATTGCATACAACATAAACAATGAATCCTCGGCGCTCCAAATCCAAAGAAATCGACCTAGTTATCGGTTCTGATGGGGATCCTGCAATTACTACAACTTCTTGTCTTGCTCCAGTCGCTGCCCGCTTAGCTCTGCGTTTTTTGCGGTAGTTTGACTTCTTTCTAATGACATAATATGTCACTCCACCCATTACTACGATAATAGCTCCTGTGAGGAGCTTGTTCTTTGAGATCCATTGTTCGATCCGGGTATATACTGATCGAGATGCCGCGATAGTCTGAGTTGACGGCGGTGGTTTGGGTCGTGCAGATGGGGGGATCCATTCTGCAGAGGCAAGAGACACTCTTATTGATGTAGCTACCTTATCAATATGTCTTTCGATATAATCTGCAACATCATTGCTGTACTTCTTGATATCATTCGGTACGGAGGACAACTGTCAGAACATGCAATCAGCAGCTATAAACCTTAGATGAAATAGGATACTTACGGTGTCAAAGAACACTTGATCATCTGCAGACATGTTGGACAACTTTCTGATGAAATTTACTCTCAAGTGGCTTGTAGATATATGATCTAGAAACTTGCTTGAAGTGTGGGGAAGGAAAGCTCGGCCGACATCATTTATCTTCAGCCTTGTGAGCCTTATCTTATCGACAAGCAAAATCTAGCGATCCACTTAAATTCCCACAATCGAAATGCGGGAGAAGTGCATATGAATATGTTGGCGCGTCAGCCTTGTGTTTGCCTGCTTGATTACAATTCCGATACAACAGGACACCTTGGTACCTTCTGTTACCAAGAAAGTCTTCCTTCTAGTAGTTTCTAGGACAGTTCATTTAGGTTTATACGACGAGAAAACGTTCCCTCTCCATCTTAGAGCAATCCTGAACAGATCTATGCATATTCGTCCACAACCAAAGGAATACTTGACCCCCTCATCATCGTTTTGCTAGCTGGTTCCTAAAAATGTCTACTAATACAGAACACGATGCACTTATATCTTCATACTCTCACTTGAAAGGGATGAAACGGGAAGCTGAAGCACTTCACTCTCTTAAAAAAATTGCGTCGCTAGTCAAACCTATTATGAGAGCACGACATTGGCGCGTAGGTACTTTGACAGAATTCTACCCAGACCAGCAAAATCTACTAGGTATGCTAATATACTCGCACGACTTGTAGCGGTAAAAGAACTCACTTTGGGAAATAGGTCTTAACGTAAACAGAGGGCAGAAAATATGTCTACGGTTGAGATATCCTGGAGATCAAAATCAATTTCTGCCGATAGAACAGGTGGTCGATACAATGCTTCATGAATTATGCCATAACGAGATCGGACCTCACAATCAAGAATTTCATGCTCTATGGGATCAACTACGGAAGGAACATGAAGGTCTGACAGACAAAGGATATACTGGAGAAGGTTTCCTGTCAGAAGGGAAGAGTTTGGGTGGACGTAGAGTACCACGACACGAAGCAAGACGTCTGGCCCGCATAGCTGCAGAGAAACGACAGAACTCTATTAAAGGATCGGATCAAAAGCTGGGAGGTCGGCCAGTGCCATATGGTACCGATATTCGGAAGGTTATTGTAGATGCGATCGAGCGCCGAAACAAAGTGCTCAAAGGTTGTGGAGAGAGCAGAATGAATCCTATCGAGATCAAAGACTTGGCCGATGAAGCTACACACAATGGATTCAAAACCGTAGCAGAAGAAGATTTAGCTAACGATGCAGCAATTGCTCAAGCTATGTGGGAGCTTGTTCAAGAAGATCAGAAAAGGGAGTTTGGAGAACTTTATATTCCCCCTTCTGTCCAAAACCCTGCGGGAACTAGCGGTGGTAATGTTGGGGGGCGGTCTTCGGATGAAAATTTCGAGTCTTCGTCTGAACAACCTTTAGCTGGACGACCCGCGACTTCGACTTTAACCTCGGCCGGCTTGGAAACATCTCGGCAGCCTTTGAGCCACGTCAGTCGTCTAGTGCTTGAAAATTCAAACAAGTCAAAATCGTCCCCAAAACCAAAGGATCCTCAAAACGAACCAGCACAAGGACCAGTATACTCCGCACCTACCTTGGCAGGATGGACATGTACTATATGTACACTTCACAACCCGATCGATTTTTTGTGCTGCGATGCCTGTACTACTGAGAGGCCAGAAAGCATCACGAAGCAAATTGATCAAAAATCTCAGAGAAAAGCCGCAGCTAGACCTCTTCCACCCCAACCACAAATGTGGACTTGTCGATGGTGCAGCACCAGAATGGAAAATCAATGGTGGACTTGCTCTACTTGCGGGAAAATGAAAGAAAGTTCATGAGATAACGAAACTGTTCAATGAAGGCGTTCACGAGAGATATGGCTATGATAATACTGGAGTACAGAGTACTATAAAATTTTGGGCGGGAACAGGAATTTGGGCGGGGCATAAATGTGTGGAGTTCTTTTACGGCCATATAGCTAGAGCAGCACAGTCAAAATCTAAGGAACGAATTTATTATAATCGACATTCCGCACCAACCGATTGATATGTCCTCCAAGTGGATATCTGATTACAAATCTTGTGGTTCAAGTTGTCACACAAAATCCGAATCTTAACTCTGAAATTCGGCTTTTACAATTCCCCTTTTCGTGACTCGCGTAAAGCTACCGCCGTGATCGGAGGCGGTGATGTCGATTACAGTGATCAACCCTGCTACGATTATTATGCTTCGGCACATTTAAAAGAACAACTCCAATCTGAATTCCTTAAATGATTAAATCTAATCAATAAACGGAATCAAGCTCAATACAATGACTACCGCCGCCAAGCTTCGAGTTCTTTTAGCCAATGAGAATGAAGTCGTTGTTTGTCCAGGCGTATACGATGGCTTCACAGCGCGTCTTGCACTCAATGCAGGATTCAAACATTATACATGGTATCTCTCGACCAATTCAACGTCACTCTCACTTCATTCCTTAAAACAGTAATTGACAATGAAAAAAAAATAGACAGGTGCCGGGACAACTATGTCTTGCCTTGGTATTGCAGATTTAGGGGTCGCCACCATGAATGATATGCGAGATAATGCATCCATGATCGCCAACATCGACCCTACCATCCCATTGATCGCAGATGCAGACACCGGCTATGGAGGTCAGTAAAGAAACAATTTCTTCCTTGTTTGATCAAGCGATGCGAGTATCTACAAAATCCATCATATAATATTGACAATTGCTAGGTCCCCTCATGGTATCTCGTACCGTCGCTTCATACATTTCCGCAGGCGTAGCCGCCATGCACATTGAAGACCAAGTCGTCAATAAACGTTGCGGTCACCTCCGCAATAAAGAACTCGTTCCCCTACCAGAATTCGTCTCGAGAATTCGGGCAGCAGCTCTCAAACGTGATGAGTTGGGAAGAGATATTGTGATTATTGCGCGAACTGATGCATTAGCCGATCATGATTATGATGAGCTGTCTTGCGCTTGCACGCGGCAGTGGATGCGGGTGCAGATGTGGTGTTCTTGGAAGGGGTCAGGAGTGTAGAGGAAGCGAAAAGGGTGTGTGAAGAATTTGGAAAGAAGGAGATACCGTGTTTATACAATTGTGTACCCGGTGGTGTGAGTCCAGTGTTAAGTGTCAAGGAAGCAAGGGAATGTGGATATAAATTGGTTATCACGCCTACATTGGCATTAGGAGCCGTTTTTGAGAGTGTAGGAAAGGCATATAAAGAATTGTTGGAGGATGGGAACACGAAGGGTAACGGGGTGGCCGTGAGAAATCTCTTTGATAGTTGTGGGTTGAAAGAGGCTACGGAGTTTGATGTCAAAGCTGGAGGGAAATTATATCAAAATGGTATTTGAAAATTGATAATCTTGATGTAGAATCTTGGGATGGAAGGGATGTACATTAGACTGGGAATGGAGTTGGATTAGATACTGATAGCGGAGTTTCATATCGATATCGCGCTATTGGCGCTGTACAGTAATTTTCAAATGATCATAATTTGGGAATATTGTATTTGCTCATCTGTATTCGCAGTGCTTCTACTGTACTATATCTAGATAATCTGTTAGATCGCCACTGCTCTCAGATTTCGGTCGTCATTGAGTTCAGGATGAGTTCCTTAAGAATGTTTAAAGGTTCTTGAGGAAAAGGTCCATGGAAGTATGTACTACACGGGGAAACCTTAAGCGAAGAATACTGAGAGGTTTTCGATAGATACAATACAGTGTTGTCCAAGTATCAAAGGCTTCAAGCAAGAAGGTAACAATAGTATATTGGGAGGTCTCTCAAGCTTCTGAGACTTTATATCAGCCAAGCATGTGTACCAATATTCCGTTAGAGAATGGCCTCCTTCAAAGATACATGAAAAAATGCAAATAGAACCGCACACGGAGAAGGACAAGTAATATCATTAGGTTAATTGAAAGAGCACATTAAGAATTGAAGAAGTATTGAATATATTAATCATGAACTTTAGCTATTTGAATGATAAGTCGGACTTTGATCCATTGAACTTTTGAGTCTCGAAGAAATTTCCCTGTGAACATAAGAATGAAATATTATGATTAGAACCCCCCTATACAAAGCTATCTTACAGTTTTTCTGAAACAATTTTTATTGATTTCTGGAAGTTCTTAGGAAATTTGACGGTTTTGTCATCTTCATCTGTATGAACAGTCCCTTTTCTTAAATCCGTTAAGTGTCATCACCTTTTTTCCCCGAAGATTCAAAACCTTACCTATGCTACATTGATACAGAGCGCTTGCTCATCCTATCGCGAAGACTACTCCATACATCACCTGAATCTCAAGTATAGGAAATCGATTAAATGTACAGGCCTACGCAGCGTATGTACCTATCCAAAATATCCCTCAGATAAGTTGCGACAACTCCTCTCTCACCGCTCGAATATCCATTCGTGCTGTTGGCAGTAACTCTAGCATCCCGGTGATTACCCGCAGGACATGCTCCTGAGAGTGTGTGCTTTTCGAGCAAAGTCGCCGTAGAGTCTTCATAAAGTGTTCGGATTCCGTCGAGATTCTACAGGAGCAGTTTGGATCATCGTTTTGAAAGCTACCCCATAAGTCCCATGACCCTCGGGATCCTTCACTAAGGATTACCAATAAGAACGCAAAGCAACAGCCCATCTGCCAGACATCTGCTTTAAGACTACTGTCTGTATGGCTGACTTGTTCGGGCGCAAGATAAGGATACGTGCTCTGGGAATAGTTCGTGGTTCCACCTTGCCTGAAGACTTTGCTCTTACCGAGATCTGCAATTATCGGCCGGATCCCTCTAGTACTGTCATCATAAAGCAGGATATTATCAGGCTTTATATCCTTATGCTTTATCGAATGTTCATGGAGGTAATCAAGACCGTCTGCTAGCCCTTTCAACACCATCAGTATCTTTGTTTCTTTCATTATTGAACTCGATGCGAACCATGGACACGATTTTCGTCTCTGATTGTCCGTCTCATGGATAAACATATCCAGAGTATATGGCGCCCAGCGCTGAGTAACCAAGTAATAGGTATGTGGGCCATCGTGTAATTGGTAGGCATCCATCAAGGTGAGCAGGTTTGGATGATTGCACCTAGCCAGTAGCCCCAACTCCTTCAATACCTCACTCTTCTGCTTTGTTGAGTATACCTTTTTCAACATCTTTACGGCAAAGGCAATGTTGTTTGTTGTACTCACTGCTTTGTAAACGACGCCAAAGCTTCCCTCGGCCTGAGGGATATCACGGTCCACTTCATATGGCACCTTCTCCGCTTCCGTGAATATGTGAACATAGGTCCGGTCATGGTGATCATTACATATCTTTACAATCTTCTCCATATTCTTCTCCATATTGTTCCTTTAGGTTCATTAGCATTGGCATTTTAAGGTTTTTGGAGGTCACTAACATAGAGGCGTGATAAGAAGCTCGAAGCCTTTGATATGCATCTTCCACTTCGCAATCTTGTGCAGTTCGAACTTTCTTTAGTCTCATAAGTTGTTCCTTGGCATCACAGATCATGGTTGGAAGGAAGAGGCTTTCGGTCAGCTCTTCCACTCGTGCCATCTTCGTTTTCATGAATGGCGTTTCTTCTTGTAGAGATCCCGTTTGAAATCGATTGGCCTCGGATGCTCGATTCCCGTTCATGTATGAGTATGACTCTTGATCAAGAATGGCGATTGATTCAAGTAGTGACATAACATGCGTTATTTCGCTTCTACATTCCTGCGACAAATCTTCTAGATCAAGCGCTAGATCTTGTGCCAAATTCCTTGTCTCAGCCCGGCCGGGGCAATGTTTGAGTGAAGATTGACCCTTATGTTCCAGAGCGGTGGCCGTTAAGTACTGTTGATATTTCTCATTCAACAGCTTACATAAATGTGCTAAATATCGGACTGAGATACGCAGTACAGGATCTTTATATTTTGAGGTTCGAAAAAGAAGTCTTCGGCAGATTGAATCGAGGTCCTCGAATACAGAAGAGTCTGATAACGACATTGAAATACATTTAGAAAGCGAACTTCAAAGATGAGTCAGAGGGATGAATTGATTGCGCGCACCATCAAAAACACTAGGAAAAGGAAAGTATTTATACAGATACTTGAATACTCGTTGCGTTTTCCATTCCTTGTTGAAGGTATATTGCCGCCTGGTTCATCTATCAGCAAAGCTCTAGCAAGCGTACACCCATTGAAGGTAAATACAATAGAGTAAGTCATAAAAACGGCAAGCCAAATTTTCCTCTGTTTCATATTCACGATTTTCATGCATATCATGCAGTCACTTAATACTCCAATGAGTACGCGATTTGCTTAAATCAATGGCATGTCTAATGACAGCAAAAATATACTTATCAATATGCCCTGACTGCTTCTAGAACACAATAGAGAAAAGATGCTAGCACAATCTCGGAACCCTCATTGGAGGTGGTATTGGCGCTGAGCATCGGGTTCGTACCTACAAGGTTCACAAATGAGCGTTTACCACGCGTGTGCACGTGTCTGCTAATTTCGGTACAGCCGTACCAAACTTCGGACTAAAGTTACGTTCCGACGAAAGTCGGGTTCTTAACCTTTTGTCTCTCTGGGAGGATAGCTCAAAGATAACCAAGTCGCAAAATGCAATGATCAAGGGCCCATGCAACGAATCGTCTCCAAATTGGGCACTACACGGTTATTAGCTCAGTCAATCTGTCTGATTGCGGGTCAGTAAACAGTGAGTATCCAGCGTCGATAGTGAATCTCATCCCTCCATCGCAAAAACAGGGAGGTGAGCCGCCAATCCAAGTTGTATGATCTTTCAATCATGCAACTCTTGTTGTCCATCGCGCAGTCTAGTCAATTGATGACCAAGCACAGGTAGCAAGTCGCGATCCATAAATGCTCAAGAATATTAAATAGGAATTTCCAGTGCAAGTAATTCCTCAAAAAGTGCGCACTGCAAAGCTTTTGAAATAAACCGTTCAAAACAAAGAAGGTGTGCCCACCTCCATTTTGATGTTGTGTAAACATCCCAAGCCGCTAAAATTCACATTTGCTCCATATAACCCATCACAATCCTTGGAAAGTCTCGGCTATCCACGCTCCACCCCTTCATCACATAAGACATCACAACACTTCTCAAAATTCCGTATCAAATCAACCAATCGAAATTTCGAGCGAGTGGTTAAATACAACATCTTATAATCCTCAAATCTATTGATCTATCTACGTTCATTGAAGTAAGTTGTGTTGACTTCCCATCTAATATTGATGCACTGTCAATATATAGATACTAGGTAGTGTTTTCAACCTTTCAGTAGATTCGAACGATTGGACGTGGGGCTTCTCTTTTTTCCCGGGGTATGATCATCTTCCTAGTAGATTCATTTCCTCCAAAAGCAATTCTTACTAGCCCGCAAACTTATTGCTGACGTTCATCGGAAACTTTTCTCCAGCCACTGTTATCACATAGTAATTACCATAGCTCAACTCTTTAATCAATGGATCTGTTCATAAAAGGAAGCCTCAATATGATGAGTTTCGGAAGCACGTCCGAGAATAGATGATAAAGTTTGTTTTGATGAAATATGACGTGGATGCGTATGCCTTGAGTTCATGGTGATTGTAGGACGCGCATGTGCATGCATGTGATGATATCCATCGTCGTGGGATCGTGGGATAGTGGGTGTTTGAATTAAAAGGAATTACTCGTAGTTATCACTTCATATTTGTAAAAGTGGAGGACAAAAGGAAACAACATAAACTGGTAAAGTCGAGGTGTAAATGAGTGGGGGCCAGGTTGAGGCACTGATTTGATTTTTGCATGCATATGTTATGCTATGTTTGTGAAACTTGCGAGGATAGGTAGAGCGGTGGAATATGCAGTGCGACTTGTGTCTAGATTCCAGTAGATGACAATGTTACACAACAGATATAAGGTTTTCAAGGTGCTAATCTGATCCGACCCCATTTGATATTGGGCAGGCTATCTATCGTATAGCAAAAGAAGAAAGAAATCGTATACTATGCTACAGCGCTGGAATGAAATGTAGTGATATCAATCTATCTAATATCGGCAAGCGTGGAAGAGAACCCTCAGATCAACATATACCTGACCAGATCTGTCAAGATAAACCATGTAAAGAAACTCCAAACTGCAGTACTCCTGTCAGCGCCATGGCATCTACGAGCCATTTATATCCCTCGTATCCTAATCGTCCAGCCTTTTGCAGTCATTAACACATCACAATCGCCAATCGCCAATCGCCCATCGCCAGCCATAACATGTAAAACATTCGCAGATGAAACAGCGAATGAAAGAAAACTCCGTGACCCATTACCGTAATCCCTTTTATATAGTCCCAAACAAATTAAACAAAAATAAAGAATCAAAACGAATCAAAATGAATCAAAACAAAACGAAGCACTTTTTCCCAATCCCCCATTCCTCGTCGTAACAACACATATAGAATTCTCTTGAGGGTAAGGAGTTCTCAAGTGGATATTTCCAGTTCTCTTCCACCATCTTCCATAGCTCGTGGGCTTTCCGAATCGAAGATTTCTCAATAATGGATAGTCTTGAAGATCGAGCGAGTAGAGTTCGATACATGTTGAGTACTTAGGAATGACGCCAAAATCTTCCAAGACTGGCTTTGACGGAGTGAAGGGGATGGGGTAAGAATTTTCGGATGTAAGTGCAGTAGTGGTTGCGTTGAGCATGGTGGCACAACTTGAGATAATCGCAGTTGGTCCTATGTTGGAAAGAGGAGGGGAATGCTATTGTTTGCAGCTCTCGAGTAATGATGGCGAGCTGATTGCAGATATGATAGGGTGATCATCATCGCTTTCCTAAATAAACAAGAGTCAATTAGCTTTTGGAACGGCAAATCAATCTTCTGGGATATACGAACGTGGAGTAAGTAAATTCCAATTTGAGAGATAAGAGTGAAGAGTGTGTGAACTAAGAACAGACTGTTAGTAAATGAACAGAAAAAGAAAGTTCAGGTGATGTACGCACGTGACATTTATCTGATGATGATGAAGCAAATTGACAATTTCCTCCTCAGATTTTTTGTCCATGATAAAGAGTTCTGTAATCCAATATCTATGTAAATCTAGAAGTTGTTCAACAGTGAACTCGATAGTTTGAGTCTCCATCTTAGCTCTGTGAGGAATTGTTGGTTGATGACTTGATTGATAGTAGTTATGAAGTTTTAGTGTCAAAAGCTATGAGGGTCGGGGGATGCGATGGATATAGAGCTTCGGGTGGCAAGTCCATATTAATATGCAAAGAGCCCTTGAACACCGGATAGACGAGAAGCGGAGATGGCAACTTCCCGGTAAGACACAGGCAAGGCAAGCCTACAAGGCAAAACAGTCTCTTGCTTAATGCCACATCAAGGAATAAGCGATGAATAACAGGGCGGAACATGTTAAATCCTGGTCAAATAGCAGAATCGAGAAAAATGATTACCCGCTTAGGCACCCACCAATCAATATGAACACCGGTTGACGAAACTGGTGTGGCTTGCATATACGTGGAGTTAGGTTGAGGGGGGAAGAATAGTTCGGATGATGTTACGAGAAATAGCATGGTCGGCCCTGAAGACTACCCAAAACCTTGCAGATAGATACATATACCATATCCATGGTGTCGGGTACCTTGAAGACCCAAGTAGTGGATCAGTTCGCGGCAGATGGCGTGTTTGGTTGGAATCATAGATTCCAGATCGAATTGAAATCAAGTGGTCGTTTGAAGGCAGGTTGGGGAGTAAGGGTAGCGTTCACAGAAGCGGTGAAGAGGCTTAATTGAAAGAGATGCAATTGACTTTGAGAAGTCTGTATTTACCTTTTTGCTCGCCCGGTAGATCTTCTAACTTCCCCGCTTGTAGCGACAGAGAAGATTAGAAGCCGGGCGGGGGTAACAAGCCAAGGTATAAGTACAAGAAAATGATGAGTGAAATGGGGTTGTCTTTAATATATCGTTCGGATATTTCTTTATGTGGCTGAGTTGAGAGATATATCTAGGTTTTGAAGGAAATGAACTAGGAATGTATTGAGCTTTAACGGCCATGGCTATCAGCCACAAAAGATAAAAAGGGGCGAGCAGTTGGAAACTCATCATTCAAAATTGACAAGCATTTGAGCCAGGGTTAAAAACACCTAATCGTATATGAGAGAAACCGTTTGTCGTTAAACTTTCCTTTAAGTTTTCGAATCGGCTATTCCGCTTAAAGTTTGAGTTTGGGTGTTTTGACCACTCAATCGAAATTTGCTAGATGGTTCAGGTCACAAGTGGTGAATGGGGCAAATGGGGCACTACCGGGTCTTTCGGGTTAATTTCCGATAACGAGCCCCAGTCCTGTTACAGGTAGAGAGACCTTATGGTTACTGTGGTAGCTGTCTCTGTATCTGTTCCCGGTCTGCTGTAAGACTTCTCCCATGTCTTGCAACTTGGAACGGATCAGCTCTTTGTCAGCTAACGTCGTATGCACTAAACATCCCAATAAAGAAGTAAATCCGAAAATTGAGCATGTAGGGTTTAGTTTATATCAAATCATATCGATGCCGGTAGTCAAGCGTTCAGCTCTAACCCCACAACCCACCAATCAATGACCTGTTGTAATCTTTTAGTTTACTGCAATTCTTCTTTTGAATATCGCAGGCCCAGGTTCAACATCATTAGGACGAGTGATATCTGTCACAAAAGGTGAATAAATCGGCTGATCTTTAAGAACCTCATCACCTTATGAAGGTCTGTGCCAATCATACCAAGCATTGTGCCTATTGAAACGGTTATCAAAGCGCTTCAGCATGTAATAATGGATGTGATAATACAAATAAAACTGCTGTGCGGAGTTGCTAAACCTCATACTTTTCGGATCGGATATGAATCCGTGTGGCATCCGATGCAACCCTAACAATCGACCCGAATTACAATTTGAGCATGGATCAGCAGACTCAATCGCCTCTAACGGCGACCTGCATTTGAGGGCATTGAACTCATGCAGCTACGGGTGAATGCATTGCTGAGTAGACGTTTGAGAAGCTGACCATGTGGAAAACACATGTCAGCAAGGGCTGGAAATTTCCAATGACTGCAAATAAATACACATTTGAGTTTGTGAAACTTACCCGACTATATCGTACCACTTTTAAATGTCTAAGATAAACTCGCAACATTCCGGCTTCCCCGAACATACTTTTGTCTAACTTTTGAATATACACGCCCTATGCGCCAGCAATCCAGGGTAAGTCTCGCTTAGTGGTCTCCCATGTCAATGTCAAAAATGCTAAGACAAAATGCTGTTTATGTTGCAGATCATCATCATCAGACGGGAAATCAGACCAGCTATCATCTGAAACAAGAACTCAGTATGTGAGGATATGCCTTACCCTTCCCGTGTGATCCTTTGCTATTTCGGGAATGATACAGCGAGTCTGATTGTGATCGGCCTCGGTAGATACCCTTAACTCAAGGTACCTTAGATACCTCTAAGGTGTGTGCACGCCTCGACCACTCTGATTCATCTCATTACGAGTATCCGGAATTCCGAGTAATCTAGTAAGGTTGACATTGACCAAAGGTAGGGGCTATCGGTTTGTGCCTTTGTTTTTGAGAATGGATTGCTAGGTAGGTAGGACACATGCGATTTGGTAAGGTTACATCTTGGCTGTCTGCTCGCCCTGTAAACTTTGAATCGGCCAAGTGAATCACCGAAGAATACGAAGGAAAGGCAGTAGTTATCTGGTCATAAGTCTGCAAAGCCCTGCCCTGGACTCTGCTCTCTTGGTCGGGTGTTCTCGATCATTCGTTTTTCTACAGGTATACCTTGTTGATTTTGGTAGGGTTACATTTGATATCATTCTTCAAAGGGTAATATATGGGGTATATGTATCTGAAAATGGCATTGTTCGTAAAGTAGGTTGAGAAGAGTTGGTCGAAAAGATTATGGGATTTTTCTATAACCCTTCCATAATCCCTACCACCAAATCCCTTCAACCTTTTTGCTTCACGCCAATCATATAACTTATATCACTACCGTATCGGACAACCTGCAGCGGGAGGGGCCTGCCGGTATTGTTATTCCCAGTGTTTTTAACCTAAATAAGAAAGAAGGTATACCCGATCATGGCCTTTTTACTTTGGAGAATGCCTCTTCCCAGTTGCTAGGTTTGTCACTTTTATTTTAGTAATTGAGGGAGCAGGGTAAATTGGACTAGGGATTTGGATGCGAAGCGTCTAGGATATAGGGGTTGGATGACGTCGACAAGTCTCGCAATACGCATGTTTCCGTTTGTAGATACCTCCTTCGGCCCCTTATATCGGAGATTCCCTTTCGAGAGTTTATACGACATCGAACAATCACAAATATATATATCAAGCGGTCAGAGAAGAAGAGTTGCATTGCCTATCGTTGATCGAATAAGAAGTCACATGCCTTACTCTTTACATCCAGGTCACATTCAAGGCACAGTGACATCCAAATGTGTTGCCCCCCTCCGCCTCATCCCTGACTATCACGCGATCACCTTCAATATGCAGGAAAGAGATGTGTTGTCGAAAAGAATTCGGAATATTCAATCTGCACTGGTGCCTTTTCATCTTCGCGCTCGATGTGCGGAACGTTATGGAGCCATTAGGGCGTCAATCTCGCCCACCATTACACTGCATTAGCTTGCTGTAAGAAAGATAATGATATCGTGCTGTGGTACAATTATATCATCCAACCGGAATCAAAGCCATTACTCTAATCATTAACCTCAAGCACTGCAGAGCATATTGCTGAGGTAGCAATTGTCAAGGGACATAAATCTATCATTTCACATTACGGTACCTGGATGTCGGCAATGAACCAATGGTATGACGGTCTGCCAAAAATGACCCACGGTTTCGCGAACTTTATGCACATACTGGGTAGTCGTTGGGTCACATCTATCTACTAGGAAATTATCTTCGCTGCAAACGCGAAAGATGTCAAACATATCCGAGTTACATCATAGGCAAGAAGTCTAGTGTTGAAGTTCCTCTTACTCAAATCAGGAATCATCAGTCAGATTCTTATCTACACCTAGGTCTAGGGTCAGAGTCACCACAGGAGAAGATCCACACCTACGCCTCTTTGGTGCATATTCTTTGCGTACTCGATAACGTGTGGATGCCCAGATGCTTGTGCATGACAAGAACCAATATATTCCAGTCTTCAGTGCTTCCTCATCCGCGTTTTGATATGTGCAAAAGTCGATTCAAGTATCCTTGCCTACAGTTAAACAGATCGAAGCACCCAGCTATCTGTCGCACAACATAAGTATCCGCATTCCGGTCGCTGGGGAACCCGATATCTCATCCCACACAATTGGACCAACATCAACGAAATACACGAATCGATTCTCTTACATAAAATATTAGGCTCTTCGCTGATCATATTCCAGCCCTACCTCAGTTATCCATGGCTCTAGTTTATATTCGCAGCCTAATATCTTGTATTCCACCGGGGATTCCCAGAATGTTTCCGGTGTAGCACTAAGAAACGGATCAGAAATTATTTCCTAGTCTGACTGTGTTCGCGGGCCACTTTGTGGACAGAAGTAAGCATGTACTCCGATGGACAACAGTGATTGAGTGGTTGTGGTGCAATTATTGGTGTCGCGAAGTATTATCAGAATCATAGGAAGTATACTGACATGTTAGATTTCCACCTCATCTCTACGCCCCCAATCAATCTACTCCCAGTCATCATGCAGCCAGGCTTCTCAGAGGCCCAATCGAGCTTTCACAGACTACCAGTGTCGAATGTGGGAGTGAATATATGGAACCACATCATGGTAGTTCCTAGCAGCTCCCTCTGCCACTACCCAGGTATCGGGCTTTTTTGCTGACAGGGCTCTTTGAATATCGGGGGCCATCGTCACACAACAGATATACCACTTCTTTGAGCAATTGTTGACTCGAATTCCTGCATCGGGCTCTTGAATCCTAGGAAACTTAACTGGCTATAATATGTCGACCAATTTAAGTTGGCAGCGGTAACGAGATAATCAGCCGACGCAACTTCATAAGATGTCGAATATCATATGTCGAGAATCAACCAGGTACGAAGTCCCAGATACGAGAATTCTAATTGGCGAATGCATGGAGCATATCACACCTTCATACAAATTTGATTCGGCCATGCGATTTCCCGAACAGAAAGTTAAGATAGCTACGAAGGCCAACCACCACAAGGGAAATGTCCCATGACTGGGAACTGGGTAGCTGCAAATTTGAAATCGACCAATGACACGAAAAAGAGTGTCCTGAGGATGCCTACGTGGACTTGCATACATACGCCTTGAATGATTTCGACTCCTGCTCTCACACTGATCAAAAACGTGGGCATCATAATGATCTGCGTTTTCAATAATTGGATCATGGTTCCTGCCTTTGACTCCTTGCAACGAGCCGACGAGTTCTACTTGATTCGAATGTCATGTATGTCTTCTTCCGTTGCTCCGGGGACCGGCTTTCTGAGCATTCACAGGTTCAGTAATTAAGGGCTTTTAGAGCCATGTGGAGAGATCAATTCTCACGAACTATTATGCCCCGCCTCACCCAAATCGGAGTTTCAGGTAGCACGCGCTACCCGCCGTCCGCGTTTTCAGCTTAAATCTAGATTGGAACATTGCTCGGCCAATCCACCAATGTACCATGCCATTCCGTGATTTGATGATGATGACGACGATGACGACGACGATGATGATGAGGGTAACTCCACGCCAAACAAAAGATATAAATTCGAAGCGAGTGGGACGATGGTGAATTTTAATGGATACATTCGTGCCTCAACGGCCACACACTTTAGCATGCCCAGGTGGTTCAATCTGCATGATTGAAAGGCATGGTGGTTGTATGGATACCATAATCAACGCCACGCGGGGACCTCAACTCGTTGATTGTCGATCGCTGGAAACTTTGGCTCCAGCAAGGGTCTCGGAACCACCATCTGGTAAATTTCGGGTAATTGCGGGGGTCTTTGATGAGGAGTATGGGTTCGAACGGAAATTATTTCCTTGATAGATGCACACCAAGTACACATTGTTATCGCCGCTAAGCTACGCCACCCATGGGGACGGGAGTGATGGCTATATCGGCTATTTGAACGATATGTCTACTTCCATGAGTTTTATAATATTAGACTCGCGAAATGAAGGGTTTGTAATTTGGGAAATAAAGCGAAGTCGTATGGCCGTACTCTCACGTTGACGAGTCCGGCTGGTAACTACACGACACATTTCGAGATTCACATTTTCTTACATTCCCACCCAGACACCGAGGATTAAGCACCGTCGGGGCATCATAAATTGTACCTAGTGAAGTCATTCCATAACCCCTTTCAGCCCCTAACCCGAGATGTCTAGGAAGGTCCTCTTTACTAAGCCTCAAGTTCCAAGCTCTAGAGCTCGAAGATTAATAGAGCAGTGGACCGAGGGCCTCTTTCCCCCAAATCACACCATTGCAAAGTACGATGTTTTGATTGCATATCAGCTATTTTGAAGTATGAACTATGTCGACTTCCCCCCAACACCTTTTCTCCCATCCCTCGGAGATTTCCATTACTAAAGCTGCTCCGACTTCGAGTAAACACCCTCTCAACTTCTTCAGATCAAACTATCGCATTGCGCGAATCCAGCCTACCACACTTGAGCCACAATACAAATTACCATTTCAACCTCGACGAAGCCAATTCGTGGAAGAAAGGGCAGTACAATCTACACGAAAAATGATATACTCGCTGTGTAAACACGAATCAAGAAAACATGTCTCCTGCCTCCTACCAACCGGCTGACTACCCAGCTCCAAGCACTAGAATATCGCAATGGAATACAAATTTAGTATACATATGGTGTAAGAGCAATCACTATCCGCAACAGAACTATCCATTATACTCTCCCTTCCCGTTTTCCTTGAAATTTCTTAAAGTTTGAGTGCCAAACGTGCCAACCGTTCGAGAGGCATTTGTCTGTCAAAAACTAGAATATCTTCCGGGAATGATTGAGAGAATGACATTGTAATAGTTTCTCGATAAAAGATATCTCCCTAATGTCAGCTTCCCCAGTGTCTCGATTGTATGGTGCGAGAATTACCGTATCACATAATCAGTAAAGGAAAAACTAAGTAGAGGACCAGGACTAAGCTTGCATTAACTCCACCTCCAGACCAACTATGTCATTGTAGAGATTTTTATGCTAAGCTCTAACTAGCAGCCAAACGCCTATTATACAGTATCATATGGAAATCGTTACAATTCTTCGTCAACATCCATGTCCTGTGGTGCGTGGCCATTTGCTCCGTTCTTTTCCTTTGGTGCAGAGGCCTCCTTATCAATCATCTGTCTGGAAACCGAGACAATGTTATCTTCGATAAGCTTTTGGCCAACATCTTCCAAGTGTTTCTTTGGATCAACCTTTCCAACATATCTAGTCTTCAATTGATCTTTTGTCATCTCAGTCTCTTCCTTGACACGCTTCTCATAGCCTTCGGCAAGTCCAACTAGCTTTTGTAATCGCTCAGTATTGCGAGTCCCCTCGACTCTGAAATCATCCATCTGCAGACCTTCGGTCCATACATGCTTGTGTAAATTCAGTAACATACTCTCTTCTAAGGCATTCTTGCGATAGTCGATTCCTATGCTGTAGTAATGCCTATTGAGACCGTGAATGAGCGCTTGAATAGAAGGTTTGTTGAGATGTCCCAAATTGGATGTACTCTGTCGAGGTTCTTGGCCGAGCATAAGTGATTGTGGGTTGATGAGACGGAAAGCATCAATAACGACCTTTCCCTTCACAGATTGAATAGGATCGACAACGACGGCAACAGCTCGAGGTGTCAATTGCTCGAATGATTGTTGAGTGTTGATATCGACAGATGATAGCCAGCAGCCAAAACCGGGATGCGAATGGTACCAGCCAACAACAGTTTCCGGTCTGCGAGATATGATGTTAGAACCTTCCGGATTTTAGAGAAGGGAAGGGTATACGAACCGTCCTGTCTGTCTCAACATATCCATCATTTTTGTTTGGAATACTGGGTCTACTGCTTCGACACTGACACCTGTACCACTTTGTGGCATGGCGAATACATCCACAACTCGAACTGTGAAGTCATCCACGAACTCTCCCAACATTAAACCCATAACTTCCATGGGTACACCAGCTCTGCCATGTCGCAACATCTTGAGTAGTGCCAACGAAGAGATATATACAGTTTCGGAGTTATCGATCAAACCCGGGTTGTCCTAAGGATTATGTTAGTCGACTTTCATAAAATCCTCGAGATAATCAAGCTCGCCGTGCTGGATTTTGGAAATAGTATGGCTTACACCTCCACCTGGACTTCCGCCTGCCATAGGCCCACCACTGGCCAATAACTGATTTAGTCTATCCATTGTGATTTGATCAATCTATGAGTAAATGAAAGAAGGGTATCTCGAGAAAATTGGATGATGAGGTTGAAAACGAAAAGTGTCAAAGTATTAGATGGTGTTGTGAAGCTCCAACTTAAGGCAGCTTAGAAACGCGCATGAAGTTCGTAAGGGTAAAGTCATTATGTAATCAACAACACATGACTGTTCAGCCTTGCGATATAGCCTCGACAGTGGCACTCATCCAATGAGCGACAGGAGTGTTTTTTAGTACATTCGGTCATCATTGCTTGACCCCTGCTATAAGCTCTCTCTCACCTTTTTATCTCCCACGGATGTCTTTCCCATTTATTCTTTCTGCCTCGTCTCAAATAGCCCATCAACAACCACAACTCTGTATGTAAATCTAACCCAACATTTTATTCAATTCAACAACAATTATCAACTATCCGATCGATCCTACTCTTCGAGTTACTTCTTAGTGGTCACAATCAAAAACTCATCCAATATGTCGAATTCCTTCGCGCCTTTAGATCCGGTGTCGAATGGGCCAAGCACCAAAAAGAGGGTCGCATACTTTTACGATTCAGATGTCGGAAACTATGCTTATGTTGCGGGACATCCTATGAAGCCTCATAGAATTCGTTTGGCGCATAGTTTGATTATGAATTATGGAGTTTACCAGAAAATGGAGATTTATGTGAGTTGCGGACGAGAACACCCTTCTTTAAGAGTGCTATGTCATCACTTACCCCATTTGCGATTGCAAACTTGAGGGCGAGCATCAAATGATTCAAGCAGACTTCGTTTTAATAATGTACTAACGGCGCTTGACAGCGAGCAAAACCAGCAACCCGGCACGAAATGACACAATTCCATACCGATGAATATATCGACTTTCTTCAGAGAGTCACTCCCGACAACATGGATTCTTTCGCTAAGGAACAAGGGAAATATAACGTCGGAGATGATTGCCCTGTCTTTGATGGACTGTTCGAGTTCTGTGGAATCAGCGCTGGTGGTAGTATGGAGGGTGCAGCTCGTCTAAATCGTTCAAAGTGCGATATTGCTATCAATTGGGCCGGTGGGCTACATCACGCAAAGAAAAGTGAAGCAAGTGGCTTCTGCTATGTCAATGGTAGGAATTCTCTTCTCCGTATTAATGATATCGTGTTGATTTAGTTACAGACATCGTTCTCGGCATAATCGAGCTCTTGCGCTTCAAGAAGCGAGTTCTCTATATTGATATCGATGTTCATCACGGTGACGGTGTCGAGGAAGCCTTCTATACGACTGATAGAGTGATGACAGTTTCATTCCACAAATATGGTGAATATTTCCCTGGGACTGGTGAACTACGAGATATTGGAGTTGGACAAGGCAAGAACTACGCAGTCAATTTTCCACTTCGCGACGGCATCGACGACGTCACATATAAATCCATCTTTGAACCTGTTATCCAGAGTGTTATGGACTACTATCAACCAGAAGCAATCGTTCTTCAGTGTGGCGGAGACAGTCTTTCAGGTGATCGCTTGGGATGTTTCAATTTGAGCATGAGAGGCCACGCGAATTGTGTTCAATTCGTCAAAAGTTTTAACAAGCCCACTTTAGTTCTGGGAGGTGGTGGGTATACTATGCGTAATGTAGCACGAACTTGGGCATTTGAGACCGGTGTTCTTGTTGGCAAGGAAATGGACCCCGTGCTTCCTTACAACGAGTACTACGAGGTAGGGTTCCTGCTGGATTTTTCTGAAAATATTCTAGAATTGACATATATATTTAGTATTACGGCCCTGATTACGAACTTGATGTTCGAGCCTCTAATATGGAGAACGCTAATTCCAAAGATTATCTCGAAAAGATCAAAATCCAAGTCATCGAGAATCTGAAGAGAACTGCTCATGCCCCATCTGTACAAATGCAAGATGTACCCCGTACTACCTTGACTGGGGCAACGGACGAAGATGATGATATTATGGCTGATGCTGATGAAGACGAAAACATGGATGTTCGTCATACAGAGCACCGAAACGATAAGCATGTGGCTCGGGATGATGAGTTTGATGATGGCGATGAAGAAGAAGCCAATCTTGCAAATGGCGCATTTGCTCAGAATGGACAAGTAAAACAGCGCAACCACACTTACTCCGATATTGATATGGACAGTGGTGTTCCTACTCCTGAAATTGAAGTCCACGACGAGATTGAAGATGCACCAACAGCTGTAACCGAAGCGAACGCAAAAGTTAATGCAGAGCTCATGGAGCAAAAGACCCAAGATGTAGCAGCTACCGAAACCCTTGAAGTAGGCCCATCGAATGCCCCATCTCGCTCAAACTCACCCAAGCCAATTGTTGATGACGAAGGTGATATTGATATGGCAGAACCGCTCGAAGCCACGGACGTAGCATTGGTACAAGAAAAAGCCGAAAAATCACCTGTGCCCCCAACAGCCTCAGCCAAAGACCCCCCCAAGGCCAGCATTGCTACGGATACAGAAGCTGCTGCTAGTAGCGAGCAAATCGTGCCCGAAACAGCTGTTCCTAAAGCAGACCCTGTTATACTAAAGCAAGAAAGCGACACTGAACGACAAGATGCCAATGTGACAGCAGAAGCGAGCAAGGAGAATGCCGAGCAGAATCAGTCATGAGCAAATCCAAGGACACCGACATTGTTCCAATTACGTCTGCTTTCTAAATTATGGGGTTATTGGATTCCAAACGGCTTCAGAATTTAACATTTTGCTCTATGCTCATCCGGGCAAAAAATTCTCTACATTGGGATACACAAACAATCTAAGGCGAACGGCAGTCCGACGAATTAATATATACAACAACGGACGCGTCTGGAAACTCGCGTTGTATGATGTCCTTCAGAGCGGTACTAATTTTGACGAACTTTTGAGTCCAACAATCGGTCTTGAATCTTCGCATAATTTCCTTTTGTAATTCTTCAGTCATATGTAGGAGGGATGGTAAACTGAGCAGGGCGTACATGGCGAACGAGACCAAGAATTTCACAAGGGCGTGGAATTCTCGCAGACTATGATACTTTATGGAGATGGGATCCTTTCAGCTCACGCTGACTCTGTTTCCCCGGACCCAACTGCCTCTACATGGAGAGTATACCAATACTTTGGTGTTATTAGGATTAAAAGGGATTTCAATATATTTGACTGTAATTAAAGAAGCCATGAATTATTCATCAACTAACAATGGAATTGTGAAGGGGGGCAATATTTTGGGAGAATTGGTACAAAGAATTTGAATTTAGTCGTGAGTACCAGAAACATGACAAATGTGGACCATTAAAATAATAAATGTTTACTCTTTAATAAGAATGACAAGTTTTCAGAATTATGCTGATGTTGACCTCACGAGGTAGAGGGAGAAGTACTGTACCATTCACAAGTAATAAAGTGGATCCATACTTTTTTTTTTTTCGCTTATTTCAGATTAGGGTTTCCACTACCAGATGGATTTTTTGCAATTCAACCTCGAAATAATACCGACCGACGACAACCTCTAATTCGACAAATTACATTTTCGACCCTTTCAGTAAACCGAAAGCAATACCGTCGAGATGGCAAAGATTTCGTGAGTTTGCATTTTTCACAATTATTACGACCTGGTGGAGTCAATTTGTGGAGGAAATGCGCTGGAACTTCGATGAGGGGGAAACGTTTGAAGAAAGAGAAATTGGGAGAATTGAAGTTTGGTTTTAAGGATGGCATTGAATTATTGAGGCCATGCGACACGAGAATGAAATTTAAAAGGATAGAAAACTAATCTGGTGGTGTTAATAGACGTGGAGCCCCTGGTGGCAAGCTTAAGATGACTCTCGGTCTCCCAGTGTGAGTTTTCACTCTTATTTTCACGCCCCGCAGTCTGCGATATCGATCAATCCGACCACGATATATTTCCTGATTATGCGAACCTACCCTTCTTCGAATTCGCAATACAATGAAGCGCAAATACTGACCAGAAAAATAGCGGAGCCGTCATGAACTGCTGCGACAACTCCGGTGCCCGTAACTTGTACATCATTTCCGTCAAGGGTATCGGTGCCCGTCTCAACCGTCTTCCAGCCGGTGGTGTCGGTGATATGGTTATGGCAACCGTCAAGAAGGGAAAGCCTGAATTAAGAAAAAAGGTTATGCCAGCTGTCATCGTTAGACAGTCAAAGCCATGGAAGAGAACCGATGGTGTTTTCTTGTACTTCGAGGACAACGCCGGTGTTGTGAGTAGAGAATTTTCCTATACATTTACTTGGGCAGGGATGCGGACGGAAGATTCAAGTTGAGGCGATCGATAAACACGACTTGATGCATTGCATCTGGAGGACAAATTACGAAATCTGAGTAATGAGGATGAAATAATTGCTGACGAAATTTCCTACAGATTGTCAACCCTAAGGGAGAAATGAAGGGATCCGCCATCACTGGACCAGTCGGAAAGGAAGCTGCTGAGTTATGGCCAGTAAGTCACAACGTTATGCATCTTGTCGTGTGAATTCCAGCAACTAACCAAATATCAGCGTATTGCCTCCAACTCTGGTGTCGTCATGTAAAGAGGGCTGTTCTTTTTTCGGGGTTCACAATGTCAAATGGATGGAAGTCATGGATGAATGGAAGGGCGTTGCATCATTGCGTTAGGCCTACTTCACTTACATACACTAAGACTTGCCGGTCGATTATGAAAAATTGATTCAGCTTCCTACCAATGCTGCGAGATTTTGGACGAATTTGTGATGTGCTTATGATTGTGGTTGGATTGGAAGAAAAGTTTGGTTGACAATTGGTCGATACGCGGATACAGTTGAATGGACTGCAGGATGAAGCTCGAGAGGGGATATTATGGGGAATGAGCAAGTGCCATATTAGCTCAAGAAGCCTAGACGGAATACCGACAACAATTCAGTTTCCAGAATCCAAGATTTACCCTTCCACGGCTCCACTAAATTGCTCCAACGAATTATCGCAATTTGCAAAGTATCTTGATTGAAAATATGTTGGCTGACCGCAGATCCCTACATTGAAATTATCTCATCAAAGGAATACCTAGTCACAGAACGGATATGGAAGCCAGCAGTGAACCTCCAGATCATTCGGGTACGGGTATGTATTGCTGTGGTATGTTTTCAAACCTGCTGCCAGTTTATATCTATCCAAAAACCTGCACTCTATGCCGTGCCCATCGCTCAATGCAGTTCTTCCCACCCAAGTAGCGCCCAATCAAAACATGGGATTTGCAAATGATGATACAGAAGTACGGAAATAATCCACAACTCATTTTTAATGGAGACATATCCATCCAGTTCCTATGCCCATGCTCCTACCAACGCCATTAAACAACTCCCGCCCAGAACTGCCACAAAAGCTTCCCATCTTCTTCTCCCCTTGAGAATGCCATAACTCTTATCACTCAAGAAGTCCTCGGCCAACAATTGTACCAACCCCGCAAATAATAATAATCCACTGCTAATAGCATTCATAAAACCCACCATCAAGAGTCCAGCCGCCGAATGCGGATCATACAGATTATGTACAATGAGGCCAATAGCCTGACCAATTGGCGTCGTAGTTCCGTATGCGAGAACCATGAGCCAGGGACGAGGAGAAGAGGAGGGGAAGTTTATAGCGGCGATGCGAGATCCAAGGGCGAGTCCTTCAAAGGATTGATGGAAGGCGATTGCGACTAAAAATACGACGAATGGAGGGCCGGTGGCTACGGAGATGGCCATACCGATGAAGATGGAGTGGAAGAGAATGCCTGCTTCAAGGAGGAGACATTGCAATATTTGCCGTTTCTGGGAATCTTCTGCCGAGACTGGGGAAGAGCTGGTCTCTGGGTCGTGTGGGGAATGTGTAGGAGCTTTTGAGAGGGGATCGTCCAGCTCATCGAGTTCGAGGTCAAGATCGGAATCGTCATCTGAAATATTGGCGTCTTGATATTTCTTGCGCTCGGAGCTCTCGGTAGGTCCAGTTTGGGCTGTTGAAACAGGGAGGGGCGAGACTCCTGCCACGAGTCCTTCGGATTCTCCCATATCTTCCAAGGCGATATCTTGCGGTCGATGATTTAGACCAATCTTTCCTAATCTGCCGTTCGCTTGCTTCCCCTTTTTCTTAGCGCTCCCGTTTCCTTGTGCTCCTTCATTCTCCCCTCCGGGCACAACGTCCCAGTTCCCTCCATGTGAATGTGAATGGCCTGCCCCTCTAGTCGTTAAAAACATCTCTAGTCCTACAACCACTAGTGCACTGAACATTGCAATAAGTCCTGCTAGAGGATGATATCCATCGCTGAAAAAATAGGGCAGACATGGATCCGTTAAGGACATGAAAGCTGTTGGTAATAAATGCACGAATGCTGTAGCTATAAGGACTCCGGTTCCAAAATGTTGAGAGAGAAATATGAAACGATTCGGGCCCTCGGATTTCGAAGAACGGCGAGAAATCAGGGGAAATCCACAGGCTGTGCGAGTAGATGTTAGATGGCATAAGGTGGGAAAGGGTAAGTGTGGCATACCGATTGTACTCAGTACAAGTATTAGCACCAGCGCATATACATGTGCCGACGTATTATAACTTCCTTTGACCCCCGAGCCACACACGGGTTTCTCTGGAACCCCAGATCCATCTTGTTGTTGTTGTCGTCGTGCTAATTCTGCCAAGAGATGAGATGTAGACCAGGACGAAACTAGGGATATTAGTTAGGTCGTCGCAGATTGGGAAAATAGAAAAAGAAGCTTACCATCGCGATTGACGACCATCTTGAGGGTTGCAATGTTATAATTGTAATATATATCGCAAAATCATTGTGTGTATGTGGGAAAAATAAAGGAAAGGCAGTCTTTTGGAATAATACGAGTACTTTTTGGTTTGGCGGAGTGAATGATGTTCCGAACGCTAGGGAGCGTTTCATCGTTTTGTCTGGGCAAGGGTAAGGGGTGCGTACTGAGCTTCATCAAAAAATGTTTTTGCTTGCAATGACAATCATCAATTCGAGTGGATTGATCGATATACTTAATGGCAATGAATTTTTATGGCATATTTGTTGTAATGTTCATGGTGATTTTTCGGCCCTATGATTGCAATTGCAATGCCTTGCTAGAAACATGAGGCTATTCCGTGAAGCAACTCGGGAAAGGTCAACTGCATCGAGAGTAGATATATGTTGAAAGTATGCTTCATATGATGTCCAACTACACATTATCATGTGAATATCTTGTTCAAGCTGTAAGGGTGAGCAGCTAGTAACTTGCTCCTGTAGTAAAATCAGGTGCAGAGCTGCTTGCGCATGGTCAAGGCAGAGATGCTTGAAAGCTTCATTACTTGATGAACCTCATACTTCGCAATCTTAATAGGATCTCAGCAGTCCTTCAGACTTGGGTACTTATAAACCTGATGCTATGTTTACGACGCTTCGTGTGGCGATGGTGTCAGTCACATTGAAGACTGGACGCAAGAACCGCCAGAACTGTTGTCTGATAGATTATTTCTCATCTCGACTCCACTTTCTCACCTTTGAGATAAATCAGATAAATCATATCGTAGGCTCTTCCCTATTTGGATTTGAGACTAGTGCTCGATCTAATAGATATTCACTACACGTTTGGAGACTTGATTTACTTACACCCCCGCCGTCGCCCTTCTTCCCATTAAATTTTTCTTCTTTCTTACAACCTTCTCTTCTTTGAGAGTATTGATCCTCGTCGATAACGGCAATTCTTTATTTCATACTCTCTGGACTCAATTCGTTCTTCTCAAGATTTTACAACTACTCCAAGGCATAGCTAAGACCCTAAACTCTAGCACTTCAACAGTTCATGGTCCAGTCTTGAACCTCGGCCAAGTGAAGACTCCGATCTATTATTTAGCAGCTTTCCATCTTCGTTTGGCAAGATAAATCATCACTTGTCTGTTTATTATTATCTTTATCTTTACGATTACTCGATTCCACGATATCAGCCACTCAAAGACGAGATTCGTAAGACTCACTCGTATCTCAAATATTGCAAACAGCACTTTCATATATCTCCTGTTCTGCAGACAATCTTTTTCTTTTCCAAGAATCGCAGATCTGTTATCATTGCTCGACATACGATTTCTCATATTCCCGTTTGAAGCTCACCAGATCATCTCACGATATCAATATACATCTTGCAGATCTGTTACTCGAACTGAACGCGAAATTTCCTCCGCAGAAATATCCAGATATCCGATCATAATAGGTTTGACAGGATCACGGGCATCCTCATTTGAGCCTTGCCATTATATCTAAGATTGTTGGGATAAATTCTGCAAGAATGGCTGGTGATCATTATGATGGCTTACACGTCCCAGCTGCGACAGAGGGCAGTGAGCATCATGATGTGTTGGACGGTCCCACTGTCATTGATGGACCTGGTGTTGAAGGTAAGATCCAGAAGTGGGATGTTTTTCAAAAAGATCATAGCTGATAATACATGCAGAACCAATTGTAGCTAATACTGCTAACGATTCTCATGCTTCAGAAAGAGATGGGGGAGGTCTCGATATCAACCACACAACCTCCGTGAAGAAGTACCTCCTTCTCACAGGCTCCACCCAGGTTGAGCTTTCTCCACAAGAAATTGATAAAATCATAGCACTCTTGAGGAGAAGAAATGGCCGTAAACTTTCTCCTCGTGAAGCCGAAAGGAAACTCCAAGAATACTACAATCACAAGAATAAAGTTTATCACCCAGAAAACGCTGCGCAAGTACTCAGTCTTTTTGGTGGTAAATCGTCACCCGGTTCTGTGGGATCCCGTGCAGAAGATGTTCATGCTTGGGCTATATCTGATCCAATGGTGCTTGCCAGATCGAACAGCACCAATCCCAATCCAATTCTTCCGTGGGTCCGTATACGTCTGTATGATGGATCAAGTGTATCCAGAACAAGAGATGATGCAGTCGGAATGTTATCCGGATCCTCTTTGCCTCTCAATACATACTCAAGACGCCAATTTTGGATGAGCGAACATCTTAATTGGGGTAGCCGCAGGAAGACGCCGTTCATTTCGTGCACCAGCAACATAAGCCAGCTTACTAGGGATTGGTGTCTCCACCGATTTAAAGACCGATGCCCTTCAGATATAATCGACGCGAAGGTTGATATCATCAATGTCTATGCGACTCAAGCTGCAGGATATCCAGTTCTAAGATTGAAGGATGAGATGGCTTACTACGATGTAGAACCTAAGGTCAAGTGCTCCGATCACGAAGAAGAGTACCTAGTGCCATACTGTCTCCCACCAGTTGCGATCATTACAACGTTCAGCTGGCGCTTCATTGATCAATGGAGAGGTTACACAGGATTTGATGAGGAAGCCTGGTATCGAGAATTCGTAATCCCGTTAGCTCTCGCGCACGAAGAACTGAGACAAGCTAAGATGGAGGCCAAGGTAACATCACTGGGCTTCGAGACGGCTCTTGTTATCAAAGTAAAGACATTGAGCTTGGATGAACTTATCGAATATTTCACTGCACCTCTCAAGCAACTCCAAAGGTTTCTCGCAATTTTGAAAGCAAGAAATCAAGAAGATCTCCGAGGAAATACAGGTAATGGAGAGGAATCTACCGCTACTTCTGCCTGCCAGAACGCCTAGAATTAGACAAAGTGATGCTGCCTTTTGGCCAGCCTTATTTCGAATGCATTTATATGGTAGCTCTTCTTTTGTTAAATCTATTTTTTTTACGGATCGGCGACCGGTAACATTAACTCTACTTATCTATCTCTGCATCAGTGCAGGGGATGATTACATCTGGGGCTGGATATATCATTGAATGGGCTCTATCAGGTCGCATCGCAACTGGGGGAAACATATCTTTTAAGCTCTCCGCGAGAACATTTATTATGATTTAATCAAGCAAGTTGAAATGGGACATCAATACATAAATAGCAGTCATTATTACGAACAAATTTCATAATCATGCCAAAATATCTTCTCGCTCAATTCCATATTTTATGATCGGGAAGTAAGTCATTCGCGTGTCGAAATATTTTCAAAGATCCAGTGATCAATATTCTACATCGACCACAAATAAAATCTGGTTCTTTCAGAACAGAGCTATCTAATATTTTGTCGGGAAGCTCATCGTCAGGAATATGCAAGAACTTCCGATTGTGATATTTTATGATGAGACTACACATACATGATGGGATTGCACGATGAATGTCGACTGCAATTTTTGCGCTCGACTTTACCCTTTCTATTCAAATTCCTTGCATCAAAAGGCTTAGCTACATGTATGCAATCCTAGAATGCTGTGACAATCCTGAATTCGTCGAGATCTAATTTATCATTCCATTGTGCAGGAGCTTGACAAATGAATATTTTCGTCCCTTCCTTCCAATTTCCTAGTACAACATACAAAAGTCGTGTTGCTCAAAAGATTTTCACGAGAAAGTGAAATGTTACGTTGTATTCAACCCACGGTACATTACATTCCTCCTATTTATGTGTACCCTAGGTGGTAGCACTCAGCCTTATTCTTACGTCAACGTGAAACTTTCTGCTAACCATTTTCAATGCGGCTACAACTCAAGCAAAGCATCGCCACATCCCCGCATCTTAACATCTCGGAAATATAAGAACTTTAAACCTATTCTCAGCTCCACAATTATTATTCTTCTTCTTCGCTGACCAAATTTTCTTCAATGCCTAGACTTGTAATTTCACTAGGCCTCGGTGAATGTCACCTTGAATCCTTCCCCTTTCTCGCTTAGTAAAGGTAGCAAAGCGAACCACTTGAATTTCATTCCGCAGTTCTTGGCACATATGAGTGTGGCGTCTTATCATGGTGGATTCAAAAAGCACTTCTGATCCCTTGTTTGAAGATTACGATGGGCAAATTAAGCTTAGAGGAGTAGGAGTAAAAACACGTGAAGACAGCTGATTGCTGTAATTGCGCAATGTTGTTTAATACAAGGGAAAATTGTGCTACGGCGGTGTACTTATCGGCAAGACACTAGCATCGGAGAGTTCGAGGAACAATTCTTTAGGCTTTTAGTGTCTCTTTGTTGTATGGATTCCCGGATAATGTTCGTTCTTTCAACAACATCTTTCAACCTTTTAACTTGGCGATTTTGAAGTTACTTAGCATCGAACAGTCTTCGAGGATAAATCAATTCGCAACAAATCGCGATATATAAATAGCACAATGGGATAAGTTTCCTGCTGCCCCTTGAGGATCGGATAGATTCGATGTTATGATCAAAGGATCATTGTTCGGGGTTCAACTCCAGATGCTTTCTTTAGATTGTGCCTGATTTCCTGTGCCTGAGCTAAGCCTTATCATATTTCGAGCTGTTTCATCCCATACAGTACTTTTGCTCAGCAATGCTCTGTATCATAGGCCAATGTATCGGCATCAATAGATCTGAGTCCTGTCATGGAGGATGTTTCCATATTCCTCTACATCCATGATGAGAAGTCTTATTTCATTAATCTTCCTTCAAATCTCTCGAGATGTATATAGAGTTCCAAATAGTCCATCATTTCAACATCATTCTATTCTCATCAACATTCAAACATCTTTCTTCAGTCTCTTTATTCACATTCCTTTGTAACCAACTTACCACATACACTCCTTTTATTTAAACATTCTCTTCTTCCAACAATCTTTCCAGATCTTTCCAGAGACCTTCTAGAACATTTCCAGTAGTATATACTCATCATTCAATATGTTCTCCAAAGCTTTCATCACCCTTCTTGCCATGGCATCTGTCGCCTTCGCGGCTCCAACTCCTGTTGCAGAACCCACAGCTGAGAACCTTGTCGAGCGAGCTGTCGCTTACAAGATGTTCACCGGTGATGGATCCAACTGGCCTGCTATCTCCGCATGGACTACTTTTGAGACCATGTATGTTCTCTTGTTTACCCGTGAAACTAATTACTTTATGCTAATATAAAATTACAGGTGGGTCAAGTCCCAATCCGTCATGACTATCTCCTGCAAGCAATTCGGCGGTGCTGCCAACAACTCTCCCGCTGAAATAGCCAATATCAAGTCCGCCATTACTTCAGTTGCCGCTTCTTCCGGTGTCGACGCCCGATTCATCCTTGCAATCGTCATGCAAGAATCTGGGGGCTGTGTTCGCGCTCCCTCTACCGCAGGACAGGTCTTCAACCCCGGACTCATGCAAGATCACAACGGTGCACACAGCTGCAACATGAACGGCAACCCAATAAGTCCATGTCCAGCTGCCACCATCACCGGCATGGTTAAGGATGGAACAGTTGGTACCTACGGTGTCGTAGGTGGTGGCGATGGATTGCAACAATGCTTGACCCAGAGCGGATCTCCAAAGACCGCTCAAGGTGCCTATGCCGCGGCTAGAATCTACAACTCCGGTACCTATGTCAAGGGAACCGATCTTGGCGCACCACTCTGGGGTACCAGCTGTTATGCTAGCGATGTTGCAAACAGACTCCTGGGATGGGCCGCTCCAGTCACTCCTTGCGTTCTCCCCAACCCAGTTCACTAAGCGGTTTTCATTATAGACTTGGGTGTTTGGATAATATCTTGATGCTTATGAAAAGATTTGTTTGGAATATCCGGTGCTACAGTTCAGTATCCGGTTTCTTTTGAAATTCGACGGGTGGCCTTTTACATTTATTTTCCTTTGTTATTGTTTTTGCTTGTACTTCTAGATCGACTGGATTCTATTTGCCTTTTTTGTATTTTTCATTATGATTCCTAGAATGGGAATAAGTTGGGAGGGAAAAGCTGCTTTCGGGGCATATAAACCTATATCATAGATATCCTCTGCAAGAATTATCATGTTTGATTTCATCCTCATTTGCTGCTTTATATACATTTTACTACAACAGAATAGACAGCATAGAATAGACAGCATAGAATAGACAGCACATATAGAGATCAATATGGATTTTATTGCATGCTGTTACTTTGACGGCGCCAATCGACTTTGTCTAGTGCAAGATTTGCGAGGTGGGCTAGAATGATATGATATTGAATGACAGATGGTTCCAATAATACATTTGTAAGACCGGTTCGCGAACAGAGTGCTCTAGCTGTCCGGTTAAATGCATGAAATTGTCAACGCAAACCTTCAGTTATACCCTCTGAAGATTTTATTCAGTCTCATGGAAATCTCAATTTCACGACCAACATTCTCAAACATTTTTGAACGTTTGGAATTTGTAAATCCTTGCCACAAATCTCACCCGCACAACTATGTACACTGGGAATATGTACACTTCGAAGTTTCGCCGTGGAAAAATCACGCATGGCTAATACCAAAACAATCAATCAGAAACCTCCCCGGTTTCCAGCTCCACCGGCCCTGGTTTCCTCCCATAAACGACGACCCTAGATTTGATCAGTCCCCATTCCTCATCAAACACATAACGATCATTCAAGCTAACAAAGAAACACAAAACTCACACATCAACATAAAAATTAATCCTCTTGTTTTGGAGATCCTTCCTGACACCCACCAACAACATTTCTACCTGTTCGGGAGTCCACCCCAGCCCCGCCGTCAAATTCCTCATCGTCATCCCTTCAATACCATCCAACAAATTCTGCTGCGTCCACATTGCTAGCAGTTTTTCTTTCTCCCCACCCACCCACGGATTACACGGCCAAAAGAAGTGTTTCTCGACGATATCCACGAACCCGGCCTCGGCCATCCATTTTCCGTAGTGTCTTGAATTTGTTACTTTACGCCCGCGACGCTCGGCGGCGAGACATGATACTCGAACCCATTCTTCAAGAGAGGTACCGTTTATCGAAGAGTCAATGCTTACTATAGGCATCTGGGGGTCTTGCATCTCAAAGTAACCGCCGGGACGAAGAGAGTCGTAGGCAGAATTTATTACGCCGGCAGGATCACTGAAACAACAGACCATGGCCCGGCCATGGATGTAGTCGAATTTTCGAGAGTAGTTCCAGGGTTCTTCTGCGTCGTTTACCTCAAAACTACAGTTTGGAGGTACACTGGAGACGATTGTTAGTATCGGATGTGGAGTTTCAGATTGGTATAGTGCGTTACTAGATCGGTTGAATGGGACTGAGATCTGTGCCGATTACTTGAGCTGAAGGATACTTCTGGGCTAGAAATGAGAAAAATTGAGTTAGGTGCTTTCATCATTAACAAAATATCGAATGGGTGAGTGGTAAAATGGCCTTACCAAACTCCGTTGCCCATAAGCCAGTTCCAGTCCCAATATCTAAAACATTGTGGAGCTCAGAGGGAATAGGAGCAAGATGTAAGACTCCATCAAACAATAAAGAGAACAAGTGATGTTCCAGATCTGAGATCATTAACTAATGCAACTACATTAATCACACGATATGCCGTGTCATGGTTAACTTACTCAATCTCTCTTGTTCGGCATCATCATTAGGGAGAATATACTCTAAACACATATCAGCTACTGAGCAGGCAAAATCATTATGTAGTCCGTTCAAACTCACTTCCCGAATTATATGCGTGATATGTCCGGCCATTTTCCTCTACATATTCGTACACACTTTCTCGTATAGAAGCTGTAGAACTTCTATATCAAGTATCAGCTGCTATCCCGTGCTATCTGAATTATGAATAGACAATTCTGCCCACATGAATGAATCACCCATCGTGGAATCTGCATCACTATTATTTGAAGACTAATCGTGTATTAGTCTTGATATCATGTATCAGCATCTTACTACTCACCTGTACAGAATCTACCTCCAATTCCGGTGCACCGGGTATTTGTGGTTCTGCTGCTGCACTAACGTGGTGGTCATATGAGGATGTGTGAGTGCCAGTCGTCACGTTTTGATTGGAATGTATGTTAGTCGATGAGATGTGCTCTGTTGAATCCAACGATATCGCATCCACACCAGCTTCATTTGGCCCTGGGATGGCTTCCTGGATATTCGAGGAATTTGACATCAGATCCAATTGTTTACCTTTAGTATCTTTCATGGAACAGAATTGTTGACCTGAATCCAGATCCGCACTTGACCTTTCCAAATCTTCCAAGAAATATAAAAATCAGGACGCTATATGTTAAGCCTTGCCTTATCAGATATCCGCTTATGCTTATATGATCGTATGCAAAAGATCTCCGAGATATCAACGGTCTCTTTAACGGCCGGTGCAATCGTACCGATAAAGCATCCAAGTAAATCAGCTAACCAAACTCCATGAGATATATTCCCCGTCAAGCCCTCGTGCTAATCTGTTCTTCAATCGACAGCTGTCAAAGCCTCTCGAAATAAGCATAAAGCGGAGGGATTTTCGGCGGTTGCTATATACGGGTTAATGAACCGCTAATCCTTGCTTGACCTTATACAGCCAATGACAGCCAATGAGACCTTACTTCTCTACGTGCTTGCCCTGTTATCAGTCCCTGCAACTAGTGAGATAAATCATTGTGTTATCCTTGGGCTACGAGATGTGCTTACACGACCTTGAAAGGGCACATCTTGAGCAGTCTAGAAGGGGAGCAAGGGGTAGAGAGCATACATGGACCACCCCAGCAACAATTGTTCCGGAATATCGCAGGTGTGTGTTTATCAGGTCTTCGTTATAATTGTGTGATTTTCCACGAAATGACCAACAAACGCGATCCCAAAACTACCGTCTCGCCATCCACTCGAGAGTTGCTATCTCATCTGTCCCACGAATGATTTTTGTCATCAATGCCACAAAAGATCTCAGATATTGAAGGGTGTTTGTCGCCTGAAGTATCCAAGAGAGTACGATATGTATGAAAGTTCATTCCAAATTGCACCTTCAGAATTCTGCGGTGAATATGGAACGACAAGCAAACGAAGCGAAAAAAAATTGCCAAGGGAAAGGAGTTTCTCAAAACCTCATACAGGGACTATGAGATCATGTTTTGTAATCTTTGCAACTTCACAAAACATCGAAAGAAAACGGCGGATCAACAAAGGATAGTACTTGAGCATTAACAAGCTAAAAAATATATACAGGAGAAGCTTAAGCTTTTAAATTTGTACATCGCCCACCGGTTCTCGTCAACTCTCATTAAGCAGGACGTAAAATCATGGCTTTCATGCCATTTGCTCGTCAATCATGACACTTTTGCATAATCTAGTAGACTGGCATTGGGAAAGAGTCAAACTCGTAGATCCAACTATCAATTGAAGCTTGGTCGTATTCGCAAGCCATGGTAGTTCCATTGTTGGACCACATTGGTCTCAATGGCCAAGCGCAAATTTGTTGTTCCTCTCCCTTAAACTCACCTTGGAGAACGGTGGCATTGAGAGTAGTAGGTGTGTTGCCATTCTCGACCCAGTCGATCAAAACAGCGAGATTGGTTTGAGGGAATGGTCCGTTTGGCTGATAAGAGTTGGTAGCACAATGGGCTGCTCCGGGAACCAGGAAAAGACGATACCAGTCGCCCAGGGCCTCAGTACTCTCATTGAAAGTCATGTTGGGGTACATGACAGAGCGGACAGACTCGTGATAACGGACAGATGAGGCGGTAGGGATACTATTGTCTGATTCACCATGGAAGTGAAGAACCTTGCCACCTGCTGCTTGGAATGGGGTGAGGTCGGGCCAAGTGGTTTGTAATGTGTCTTCATACAATTGCCATCCGGTGTACATCCAATCTCTAAGGGTGTCGTAGGTGACGTTGTCGAAGGTACCGGCATCAAAGGTAGAGGCATCGAGGAGTTCAATGAAGCGTACTGGGAACTCAGATCCAAGCGGGCTGATAGAAAACTCCCAGCTGTTGGTCTCATCATTGTATGTGGTGGCAGCATCATCAAAAGTTGCAGCCGGCTGATAGGATAAATAAGCCCTGCGACCTTGAGTGTCGCGGAGACCGTCGATAATCTTAGCAGCGACTGCAATACCTTCAGCCGAAATAGTACCATTTTGTGCTGGAAGTGCGGGCTTAGGGTTATATGGGTTTGTAGAAGCAGGGGTTGCAGCACATGAATATGCCTCACCAAGTGTGGAGTTCAGATCGAAGTTTAATTTGCAAAGATCTGTACGGGCAACAACACCGTCTGTCTTGCCATCCATAGGGTCACAAGCAGCGATTTTAAGATTCGCAATCATATCCAGCTCGCAGGGTGGTGGATAGTAACCAATGGTTTGTTCAACCACGTTGGAGTAAAGATGTTGGACTTGTTGGTGGGCAAATCGCATGGCTGGAGCACCTGTGATGGCACCATCCCATTCATCAGCGTAGCGTTGAACTTGACTCCATCCTTCACGTCCACCCTCGGAGCATCCCTAAGATAGTCAATGATTACGTTCTCGATACAGAAAATGACACTGGAAAACATACTTGGTAGTAAGAATAAAGCTTGCTGTCTCCCATGCTGAACACATTCTTTGTGAACTGTTTTCCGATCAGGCTCAATTCGTGATGGGCTTGATAGCCGAACATGAATAGGGAGTCGTAGTTGGCAGTGCCATTAGCAAGGGGGAAAGTGGTGTCGAAATTATTAGTGAAGCCTCCAAAGCCTCCATCTGTGATACCAGCACTGGCACCGTAGATGATACCACCAGGAAGCGATTGGTCTTGGGAATTGATCGCATAACCACCACCTCCAGTAGACAAGTAGCGACCCTGAAAGTTTGCTGGAGCAGGCAACCAATACTGGACAAGAACTGAATCCTCTCTTCCAGTGTGAGAATAGGTGAAAGTCACATTACAATAACTGATTGTCGCGTCTGGAAAGAAGGTATTGCCAGTAGTAGTAGCGTTGGAGACGGCATTAGCTGTGACGGATGCTGAGTTGAGAGTGACGGCAAGGCCAACCGTAGCAGGGTCCGGGAGGGATTGTTGGATGTAGGAGGTTTTGCAGATATCACTGAGAGTATAATTTGCTGCGGCATTAGCAATGCCAGCGGATACAGCAGCAGTGACTGCCAAAGTAGAAGAACGCATGGCGACTTGTTGATATGTAGAGAACGGAGAAGTAGGATATCACTGGCGGTTGAAAAGCTGATGAGAAAAGAAAGAAATATTCTTTGGGAAGAGAAAATACTTCAGATATATACTTGGTGTCCCATAGGACTTTGCTGGGTTCTAGGCTTCGAGATAGAGCTAGAGCCATGTATTTTGACACTTAAGATAATTGAAATATTTCCCCTGCAGTAAAATCTCCAGGGTCGATGCATCTTACCGTCTATGGGTGACGTAAAAGGCAAAGGGGTCTCCTTCTTGTCACATTAATATCGGGTGGAAATAAACCAGATGAGGTATGGGAGGAGTCAGACCCCATGTTCGAAGTTGTATATTGACTAGCAGAGCAGGGTGCCACGATCGGTCCCCACAATGCTTGCACAGAGCTTCCTCTTTGGTGTGGACTGCCAGTAAACAGATGAGTTGCGAACTATTCATCATCCTGTACTGTTTCGAAACAACACCCAAGATATCAATTTGTTCAGAGATCTGTAGTCATTGAAACACCATAGAGCATGTCAAGAACTTGTAGATAGGATTTTTATGCCATAATATTACAAGACGTGGAATGTATAGATCGTTGGAGAAAAAACATAAGTTGGTGAATGCTAAGATTGAAGTTGACCCTTCCGAGGTCATCAAAGCTCGAGATTAAACCCACATTTTTTGTCAGTAACTTTTAGAGAGTCGTTGCCGGCGGGAGCTATGGAGCTCAAGACTTACGCATCTAGTTCCATTCCAAGGGTGGTGAGCCAGAGAAGTACCGGAGTATGGGGATATGAATGTAGACAGCCGAGGTGACCGATCTTGTTTTTTGTTTTCCTTCTCCTTCTTCTCCTTCTCCCTCTCTTTTTTGTACGGCCAAAAGCGCACTGGGATTATCTAGTACATCCATCAAATCTGTAGCAGTATCGTCGGACCTCCAGTTACTTCCCATTCCCCAAAGAGAATTACTTCTGTCCTAAGCTGGATAAAACAATCGTCCGGGAATCGGGTTCGAAGCATCAGAAGAATTACATAATTGTGTTAGCGGCGCTTGTCTGAATATCGGTAGCTTGTTGCAGATTTTGGAATTCGCCAAGATTTGTACCATGCTATGATATTATATATAATTGAAGGACTAGGTCGATCTCATCTATGGATAACTGGATCGGTGGACCCTGGCCGCCAATTGCCATTGCATAGCTAAAAGTTGCATATGGGACCAAGAAAAGACGCGCGTGCAAGTTGAACCCAGACATGAGGATCTAGGAAGTCTGTTTAAACTCAGAAACAAAGTTAGGCAGGTGGGAATTCGGTGCACAATCTTTTGGTGATGATAGAAAAGGCTCGAATCATTCTAATGCCATTTGCAGTATAACTGTGAACTTGGAATTCGATGGTGGTCGGATGATGCCAGTACTGAATTACGGAGTACAGGATCTTTTGGGCTTGGGCAACATTCTTTATGACACCTGCCTAGGTAGGTAAGTTTTGTGAAGCTGTAGCGATGCAAATGTCTTTTTGGTTGATACTCGCAGCCACGATCTACTGCTGAGCTTGGCAGAGCTATAATTCTCGGTCCCGAACAAGGAAATGGGTCCGTCATGGATTGCGTATGAAGGTGTCTATGCCACCCTTGATCGAAATTACACGGTTGCACCTCTTTCTTCCTCATTTTTGGCTGCCGACGAGAATGGGGGTTGAAAGATTAACCTTATAGGTAATAATGTGGGATTCTGCTTAGTCTCTCGGAACCGAAAAAGTTCGAGTATCCAATGTAGGGTTGGGTGTATTATATAATCTTAGGCATGATTATATATTTTCATATTATCACGCTTTTTGAAGCATATAAAATATTATGCTAAGTTTATGCACATGTTTTTTGGGCTAATGAAATTATCAGGATGAATGAAAGTAAGTCATTTTTGGAAAAAGTTTTTGATAAATCCTAATTTTCAATTTAGTGTATATTTAGGTTTAAAAGTCAGGTGCAAATTATATAATAATTATATAATTTATATACTAATTATCTTCTTTTCAAGATAGTTTTAAAATAACCTTTTATAAGAATTTTATAGAATTTTATAGAATTTTAGGATTAATTATATGTAGAATGCGATTTGATTAATATTATATATTATATTCAATTGATGAATATACGATATTATATATCATCAAAAATCCCAACCCTACTCAGTGGTCCGGATTCCCGAGGATATGACACTTTGCCTTAGAAGAACTGCGAGAGCAGGGTACAATTTATCCTTAGAATCTATAATTACAGAATTAAGAGCAAAATACTTATAGAATACTTTTATATACTAGCTATATACATATAATCAGATATATGTGTAGGTATGCATATAAGTAATTGCAATTGTAATTAAATATAATCCATAATATTATCTTCCCCTTCGAAAAAGTTTACCCTTAAGCTTCAAAATTATTTATTTTATATATATATTGTTGATTTTAATAAGGTGTTATTATTTATATTATAGAATAATA